>ML778658.1:483930-505687 GCA_009831015.1 Picea engelmannii | reverse complement strand
ACCACCTTGAGAACATGTTTCTCGAAGGTGGGGTGTATGTAACACCACCTTTTGACTTAGACAACTAGGATTACCTGAGGCCTATATACTTTATTTTCTAGTCACAGTGAAACTATTAAGTGATACACTTAAACTTTAAAATTAATGAACTTTTATGAATGTTTAAATGTTATTTGATGATGATGTATATGATGCGATCTACTACGTGGATGTAAATTTTATGAATGTTTAAATGTTATTGATGATGATGTATATGATGCGATCTACTACGTGCATGTAAATTTTATGAATGTTTAAATGTTATTGATGATGATGTATGTAATGCAATCTATTATGAGAATGTAAACTTTACGAATGTTTAAATGTTATTGATGATGATGTATATGATGCGACACATTGTGAGAATGTGAATTAAATGAATGTTTAAATGCTATTAGGATGATGTTGGATATTACGAAATCTAGTATGAGTAAATGAGAATCTTGTGAATGGGTGTCAAAATTGAATTATGGATATTATGAGATCTATTGCTAATTGGAAAACTTTGATGTAAATTTATCGGTACGGGGATACCAAATTGAAATGATGATAGTATGTAATTACATGATGATAATGCATAGAAATGTATGAGTTTGTGTTACAGACTAATCTGCAGGTTATGGGCTATGAAATAGCCAAGGGATAATGATGATGAAAGTGGATATCAGGACCACTAACCGAGAAACATTTTGGTATGAATATTGTATTTGGAATTTATATTGGTTTGGATGCATTGCTATGATATGTGGATCAATGCATGATTTCAGGTAACGACACTGCCCAAAAACTGAATAAATGACAAAACCTCCAGCAACATGGTGCCACTGTATATTTTATTGTAGGGTGTGGACCCTAGTTTTGTTAGGAGGGGTGGAGGCATTTCCCACCATGTATCCTCCATTGTAGGGTGTGGACCCTAGTTATGATTAGGAGGGGTGGAGGCATTTCCCATCGTGTATCCTCTGAAACCTGAAGTCATGGGAGAACGGTGCTAGTTCACGCTCCCCAAGACATGTGATGATGACTGTCAGATTCCTTCTAGGGAAGCTTGGTCAAGATAGCGACACTTCCACTTACGGGTTCTATTTGGAGTTAGGTCTATATAGTTGACGGTCCAAGATAGTCTAGCAGAGGAAGGATAGGAATGGAGATGGAAGTAGGTTAGGGAGGAAGGATGAGTAGTAATAGTTGAGAAAGTATGGAGATCTGTCTTGTGGTGGAAGTTAATGTTTTTCCTTCAAAGAAAAAAGAAAAAAAAAGAAATGAATATTCAATATTACGTAACTAAACCACAGTTGTTTAAAATAAATTATTGAACTGGATAATTGTAATTAAAGGATTTCTCACACAATTGATTGATTGTTGTCTTTTATAAAAGACTAGTCTTGCTGAATGGATTGAATGCATTCATAAATGACTAAAGGATGACAGTTTGATTATTAGTACATGCACGAGATTTGCATGTACTAGCTACACATGAATTTCTTGTACATATACACTAGTATGTATGAGATTTCTTGACTTACTTACTGATAATGTCAGTTACTTTCTATGAATGTGTGAACCATGCTCTTTTCCGTTGTACCATAAGATACCTTAACTTCGGGACGAAGTTTCCTGAAGGGTGGGTGTATGTAACGACCCTAGTTGGATAAATGTATAAGAAATTATAAAGTAAAACTAATTAGGGGATTAATTGTGTTAATATGGTATTAATTAAACAGGATAGGTATAATAAAACTAATTAAATAATTATTGTTTAACTAATGGTTGCAATTTAATTAATTAATTGATTAATTAAACTACCTATTACATTTAAAACATGAGTATTAAATTTAATAATTTAATAAGTTATTTAGTTAAATTGAAAGGTCACGTACACAACAAGGGGATAAGTTATTAATTGTGGAAGGATAAGATATTAAAGAAAGGGGATAAGGGGCATTAACGGGAGGGATAAGGGGTAATAAATGGGTTAGGTAGGGAGTAAATGAGGGGAAGTCGGTGAAGGAGGGATAAGGAAGGGAAGGAGTTGGACGGGAGGCATTCTACGGAGGTTGGGGGATGGATTTTGGGAGCTCTCGGATTTGCAGAGAGGGAGGTAATTTTTTTTTGTGTGAGTGGCATTGACACAGTACACCGGTGTTGCTGGTGGTTTTGGGCACGGAGGGCCAGGATATCTGTTGATATCCTGGGGCTAGGGAGCTACCTACTTGGTAGTGAGGATGGTTTTGGGTGGTGTTTTGCAGAAGCGGGAAAGAAGCAAGCTGCGGACAACAGGAGGGATAATAGAATTAGGTTCAGGTATTTACCAAGAATTATGCATTGTTTTTGTATTAATTTGTTATTAAATTTTATTATTATGATGAATTTGATTGCGAATGTGCTAAATGAAGTAACTCTTAAATTTTACTGCTCTGTTCTAAATTAAATGGTTGTTTATAGCATACGGCCATTACATTAAAGTCTAGGCATTTACACTCTGTTGAATACTAAGCATGCATTAGCATGCACTGAAAGACGAAAATTAAATGGAGAGATTGTGGTTTTATTAAGGGGGTCTCATACACCAATTTGGTATGGCTTGGCCATGATCTTAAAAATAGATTATTATTATTATTATTATATTAATTTTAAAAGACATGATCCAAAATATGTGATTAAGGAAGATTACATATTGACCAAATATATTAATTCATATTATTATTTGAGGTTCCCATTTGACATTATATTTCAAGGTGATGATACCTTTGGAGATGTCTGAAAAATATTTGAGAATGTCCAAGATACCCAAGAAAGGGAGAAATTTTTCTCCCTTCATAACGAAATATGGAAGACATTTTTTGAAGAAAATAAAAAGAAAACCAACAGGGAAGAAAACTTGTCAAATAGAAGATAAAGAAAAATGAATCTTCTTGGAATAAGTAGAATTCTAAACAAAATAAAAAGAATCAACATAAGGAACAGATGATGTGGGACAAATCAAGGACAACCAAGCTAAAGATAGACAAGATAAGAATCAGTAATGACATTGTTTTGATAATGAAGGAGCTCCATAAACCAAAACTTCAGTGTCTTATATTGTAGTGATGACAAAAGGTAATCCAAAATAGACTATGTATAACAAAGTTTCCCAAATTAATTCTTCTAAAATATATCCTTTCACAGTGTCACTAATCACAACTCTCATAGGAGATTCATGGTCTACATCAATTGATGTATATCAATATGACCATGTATAAGAGACGATAGTGCATTTGGGATATTACTTCTTCGGTAGTATGAAAAACGGAATAGTAAGATGTAGACCAAGGAAAATAAAAGCAAGTTTATTTGAAGAGGATTCTCCCAAACGATCTCTAGTCTAGATTACTGCAGGTCATTGACGAGAGAAAATGGTTTGGGAAAACAATTCAACATTAGGAGTATTTTCTAATGTCAACACCTATATAGTAAATGAGATGGTTACTGAATTAAAAAAACAGAAGGAAAAAGTACCTTTGCTTGAGAAAAAATTAGAAATTCACAATTATGTAATATCACAGGATCAACAACAGTAGGTCAATCAATTAAAGGAGAAATAGAGTGTACAACAAGGAATTGTGGAAAATCAACACATGAAGGAATTAGAAATACAAAACCAATAACATTTAAAGGAAGTGGTTGTTGTTAAAAATGATACAAAAAGGGAGGGTTGAGGAGATTTATGATCAACATCAAGAACAAGTCAGTTAATTAGAGGGACAAATTTAAAATATTAAAATTGAATAAGATGCTTCTGTGTTTTTCAGAACATAAGCATTTTCAATAAATACTAATCTAAACGATTTGTGGGAGGAGTTTTATAAAAAATGGAATCAAGTTCAAGAACATCAAGATTGTTTGCTCAAATTGTTTGATAAGGAAAAATTCTATATTGAGAAACATAACATAAGCATTTTCAATAAATACTAATCTAAACGATTTGTGGGAGGAGTTTTATAAAAAATGGAATCAAGTTCAAGAACATCAAGATTATTTGCTCAAATTGTTTGATAAGGAAAAAGTCTATATTGAGAAACAAAATGGTGTTTAGAGTGATGTTGATCAAATTAAACTTTAGAAGGTAAAAAAATAAAATTAAACCCAATATCATTCCTAAAATAACTAACAAAGAGAAGGCTCAATGTCAATTATTGTTAGACACTAGGATTATCAATTACATGAATATCAGTGATTTATGTCAAATATTGTTGGACACTAAGATTATCAATTACAAGAATATTACTGATTGGATAGAAGAAGCAAATTGATGATGAGATTTGTGGGATGTTGTTGTAGATATCATTGAATATTTTAACATGTCTCGTGTTGAATACCATGGAGCTCCAATTAAGTTATGCTTTGAAAACTTAGAAAAATAGAGATATTTAAACAAGGAAAAGATTGATAAGTTACAACTTGGGACAACAATTCTATCAATGAATTCATAACAATCCCCAATTCATAACAATCCCTGGAGAATGTCCAAATTTAATTTGAACATTTTTTTCAAAATTTAAAAGAAAGGAATGTATATAATCATAAAAATGATTTATCGATGTGATTTAGGTATGGATAATTCAAATCCACCTCTTATTTTACAGAAGATTGAAATACATAGTCAATTGAGAATTTATTTTGAGAAAAAAAAGATAAGAAGAAAATAGAGTCTCCTCCCAATATAACAGAATTGTAACTAATTTGTCATGATTGAGAGGAATAAGATGATTGAAGGAAATCTATGAGTGAGGGATTTTAAAAGAGGAACCTTTCCACGGAAGAATGGGCTAGAAAACTTGGCACACAAATATTGTATATTTTTATCAAACATTTTATGAAAATTTGAAGGTAATATTTTTCTAGTGAAATATTTCAATGTAAATGTGAGATTGTATAATTTTTCATTTTTGTGATTTATACATTTATGTCATCTATTTGTGTGAAATTTATCTCATAATTCATGAATTTCTCTATTTGATATGTTGATTGGATACATGAACACATGTTAGATTTTGAACAACTATTTATTTGAAAATTATCTATATATATAGTTAAATTATTCAACATTTTATACATTTTGTTATTTAAATTTGATAATTGATTATTGGGTCTTGTATCTAATTCCAATGAAATACACTCTTAGATAGGACAATTTAGGATTAATTGCTAAATATATATATTAGATATGATATAGATATTTAATTATCCTAAATTTAGACACAAAGAATTTATTGGTTAGATTTTACTAATTTCATATATAATTTGAACCATTTAGGTGAAAATTGGGTCCACATACTAGTGTAGATCACTATCCCAAACAAGAGCATATTTAATTGTTGATTTTTGTAGTTCCGTACAGGTATTCTCACATTACCTTTGGTGTTGGGCATGTGGGAATCATTGTGGGAACCACAACACACTTTTGGTTTGGTGAAAACCCCCTTGGATTTGAGTGGGGACTTCATGGGTTTGGTGATGGGATTTGTGGGTTGCTGTTGGGACTTCACACCCACAAATAAATCCTAATTTGATGTTGAATTGTGGAGGAGATTCTATGGTGAATCCTAAGGATTGTATATAAATGAGAGAAATCATTATGACATTACACATATAATATAGATTCTTTGGAGACATCATAGAGCTAGCATAAGTGAATATGCACTTGTGCTAGGAGGATTGGTGATCTTAGAAAAGGGGAATTCTTGTGGCGATTCTAGACCAAGAGAGACAAGAGACGAAGGTCTCACATGTGGAGCTAATTTTTCATACTATACATGATTTCCAAGAGAGAAAACAATCTATGTCTGCAGTTTTCCAGTTGGTGAATCACGTATCTAAATGTTTTGGTTAGGTACAAATCCGTACAATCTGACAGGTCACATCAACAGGCCAATTCCTAGGGATATTTTTGAGGTTTGGTTTTATGGTTTGTATGCTTATTGGAGAACAATATTGTTCTGAGTTTTGGTGACTTTGGAGGAAAAGGATGTCCTCAAATTTTGGTGATATTATATTCGATCAAAGGGATGTTTTTTCCCTCAATATTTGTGATGCTAAGAAGATTACATAACTGAAATTGTGTATCATGTGTATTGATGGTTCATCTCTAATCTTGTGTTTTCACTGCATATGTTTTCTGTCTACAATTTCAGTGTAAAGTTGTTCAGTGATAACAATTACGGTTTTACTATTAGATCACTAGGAAGAAATTTTTAGATCTGAAATTAGTCACATAGAGTTACATGTGAAAATTGACATGGAATAAGAGGTTGGGATATGAAGAGAAGGGAATCATCTTTGAGACACGTTTTTGGATACGAAAATGAAGGTCCATTGTTGTTCTTTTTCTTGTTCTTGTTCTAGGTAGGTCATGGGTGACAACTCCAAGGGAGATGAGGAGTTAGCTTTGAGAGAGAGCTACAATGATAGTTGCAAGTGGCAACAAGTTAGATTGTCTATGGTTTGAGCCATGGAGTATACTTTCTAGATGAGGAGTTGTGGACTATTGCAGCTTCGTGGTGTGATGGGTTGGGAGTTATGGTGGATTCGTGAAGAGACCATATTACAACAATATGTTGTGTGGTATATTTCCAACCCTATGGTTGGAATTCTAGTGGGTTATCATGATGAGATATGATTTGTATAGATCATATGCTTTGGCATGTATGAAATAGTTTCGTGTGTATCATAGGTTCATAAAATAAAGTCTTCATTGGGATGAATATTTTCACATTGTCGCGACATGAAAATGTCTGGGCTATTTGACCTAGGAGGATGAGGACAATGCAGAGATGAGTTGCAGTGATATAGAGTGGACTAGACTAAGTTTCCACCCATAGCTTGGGACTGTTCAAAAAGAGTAAACAAGATTATTTGCAGTGTGTGTATCCATAGAGAGTTTTGTGACTTGAATGATGGACCATAATTTGATGTTGACTTGTGGAGGGGCTTCTATGGTGAATCCTAATGATTGTGTATAAATGAGAGAATTCATTATTACATTACACATGTCATGTAGAGTGTGTGGAGACATCATGGATATAGCATAAGTGAGTATGCACTTATGATAAGATGATTGGTGATCTCAGCAAAGGGGAATCCTGCAAGGTGGAAAATCTGGCCCAAGAGAGAGAAGCGAATAAGGCTTCATTTGTGGAGTGAATTTTCCATACCATATGAGATTTACAAGAGAGGAAAAAATATATGTCCATGGGTTTCAAGTTCGTGAATCACATATATAAAGTTTTTGGGTAGGTATAGATTCGTACAGGATGACATGTGATGTAAATAGGCCATACAGGTTCTTTACAATGGATTCATATGCAGAGGATATTCCCATTCATATTTTTGAGGTTTGGTTTTATGATTTGTATGGTTATTGGAGAACAATATTGTTCTTAGTTTTGGTGACCTTAGAGGACAAGGTTGTCCTTAGTTTTTGGTGATATTGCATTCACTGACAGGGATGATTTTTACCTCAGGATTTTCGATGATAATAAGATTACAGAACTGAAATTGTGTCTCATGTGTATCGATGATTTATCTCTGATATTTGTGTTTTCACTACATATGTTTTCAGTCTGTAATTTCAGTGTAAAGTTGTTCAATGATAACAGTTAGGGTTTTAATGTTAGATCACTAGGAAGCAATTTTCAGAGATGAAATTAGTCACATAGACTTACATGTGAAAATTGAAATGGAATAAGAGCTTGGAATATGAAGAGAATGGGATTATCTTTGAGACACATTTTTGGATATGAAACTTGGGGATTGTTGTTCTCGTTCTTGTTCCTGTTTTGAGCAGGTCCCAGGTGAAAAATCTAAGGGAGATGAGGAGTTAGATATGACATAGAGATACAATGATGGTTGTAGGTGGAAAAACATTATATGGTCTTTGGTTGTAGACATGGAGTAGACTTTCCAGATGAGGAGTTGTGGACTATTATAGTTTGGTGGTGTGGTGGGTTGGGAGTTCTGGTGGATTCGCGAGGATCCTGGATCACAACAATATGTTGTGTGGTATATTTCCAACCTTGTGGATGGACGTCTAATGGATTGTCATGGTGAGATGTGATGGTTATAGCTCAGATGATTTGGCACAAACAAGATAGTTTCATGTGTATCATAGGTTCATAAGATAACATTTTCATTGGAATGGATATTTTCACATTGTCAAGGTATGAAAATGTATGGGGTATTTGACCTAGGAGGATGAGGACATTACAGAGATGAGTTGTAGAGGTCTATAATGGACTAGACTGACTGTCCATGTATAGCTCGGGACTGTTCAAAAAGATGACACAGGTTCAATTGAAGCGTGTGTATTCATAAAGAGTTTTCTGACTTGGATGATGGACTTGGGTAGAAGTTCATTGTATGGTCATGACTTGGGGAAGAAGGATGATTTCCTTGGAGGATTGCATGGTTCTTATCTAGTGAAATCCATTGGAACATGACAGGGGAATATGATTTTCTCATGAGTTTCATAGTGTCTGACTTAATTATGTATGAGGATCTTGGTAGGAGGATGAGGCATGTAGTATAGGGATATGGGGTATTCTATATGGATTCTAGGGGTCTGTTATGAGTGCCAAATATGTTATGGGTGATAAGAGTGTGTTCTCAGCCTTAGGTATTGAGGAGTAGGACTATGTGATGTTGTTCTAAGATGGAAAAATGTTATTCAATGTTGAGTTGGTCTTCCCAAGTTTTGGGAAGCTTTTGTGCAATAGGTCTATGCATGAGAAATATTGTCAGGGTTTGAGAGGATATAGATAGATTGTGCTTAGAAGGAGAATACATTGGTTTCCATGGAGGATACACATATTTTGAGTGCCATGACTGTGATAATTTTGCTTCATAGTTTCCACATTGAAGGGGAAGGTGAAGAAGGAAGCATGCATCAACAACAAAGATTGATGAGGTTACAAAAAAGTTCCATAGGGATATCTTGTTGGTCTCCACCCTTTCAAGTATATTCTCAAGTAGGGGGTCTTATTTGGTAAATAGTGGAGAATATTTCCATATGACGGGTTCTAGAGATTTGATTGACACTTTCACATAAACATCCTCAAACTTGTGTGTAGACCTTGGCATGGGAATCAAACATGAAGTACAAAGATCATGTACATTATCGTTATGACTAGAGTTAGGGGAGGTGTTGAGGGTGTCAATTATGCTATGAGTGCTTCAACTTAGGAGCAATGTTCTCTCATTCTCATAGATTGAGAGAATGGGGTACCACATAATATTTTCGAGTTAGATAGGTGTTTTTTATGCCTAGCGGATATAGCTTCATATCAAAAATGGTTGTTGGAGTTATAGAGGGAGTGTTGATTTTTGTAGATTCATACAAGTATTATCACATGACCCTAGGTGTTGGGCATGTGGAACCCATCATGGGCACCACATCACACTTTCAGTTTGATAAAAATCGTATTGGATTTGAGTAGGGGAATAATGGGTTTGGAGATGGGATTTTTGGGCTTGCCTGGGGATTCACACCCACAAGTAAATCCTAATTTGGTGTTGACTTGTGTAGGGGCTTCTATGGTGACCCCTAAGGATTGTATATAATGGAGAGAATTAATTTTGACATTACACATATCATGTAGAGTGTGTGGAGACATGGTGGAGCTAGCATAAGTGAGTTTGGAATTGTGCTAGGAGGATTGGTGATCTCATCAAAGGGGAGGTTTGCAAGCTGGAGAATCTATCCCCAAAGAGAGAAGTGAAGAAGGTCACACATGTGGATTAAATGTTTCATACCATACGTGATTTGTAGGAGAGAACCCATCATATTTTCATGGGTTTCTAGTTTTTGAATCATGTATCTTAATTTTTTGGGCACGTACATATCCATATAGAGTGACAAGTCACATGAGGAGGTTGTACAGGTGGTCCACAATATTTTCATGTGTAGAGGAGATTCTCAGAGATATTGCTGAGGTTTGTTTTCCTGATAATGTTTTATGGTTATTGGAGAAAAAAGTTGTTTTGATTTTTACCGACTTTGAAGGACAAGGTCGTCCTTAGATTTTGGTGATATTGTAATGGATGGGAAGGCTAGTTTTTCCCTCAAGATTTTGGATGATATTGAGATTATAGAGTTGAAATTGTATCTCATGTGTATTGATGATTCATCTCTCATCTTTGTGTTTTCGCTAGATATGTTTTCAATCAATAATTTCAGTGGAAATTTGTTCAATGATAACAATTAGGGTTCTATTGTTAGATCACTAGGAATGAATTTTAAGAACTGAAATTATTCACATAGAGTTGCATGTAAAAATTGATATTAATTGTTAATCCCTAAATAGTGGCACATTACCCCTTAATTGGGGCATACTAAATTCGTAATGTTATTTTATTTATATTGGCTTTGGTCCATTAGTTGTAATTGTACCTCATAGTCTCCTATATATACCAAGGAGACCTTTTCATTTGGAATCATATTATATTTGGAAATTTATGTGTTGTATAAGGAAGTTTCCCCCTCGAAGAGGATTATTATCTTAAATTATATCTTTTTCAAGGCATTGAGTACTTATTCTGAGGTTTTTCTATGCTATATTGATATTTGGTTCTTAACATTTGGTATCAAAGCTCAAGGTATTGGGGTTTCGCTGCTACATATGGGACACCTTGGAATTTTCACTATAACTTATTTTCTACAATGTTTAAGAAGGAACCCCTTGGAGGATATTTAGTAGAAAGATCAAGGTACGTTGATTTCCAATTTAATATACTGAGGCTTTATATGTTCGGAAATATAGGCTATGTAAGATAAGGTTCTAGAATCATCATGAATTTAGTCATCGCGAAATTTTTTCTATGAATTTTTTTTTGTGATGTTTCAGACCCTAAAATATGGAGGATATTCATATAAATTATCAAGGTATCTATGATAAATATTTGTTCTTCTAGTTCATCCTACTCTTTTAGATACACCCTGTGCAAGATAAGGTATCTGACTAGTCATATTAACTAGTATCAAACAAGTATTCTAGGTAAACCAATGATATCGTATTTTGTGAGTATCCAAATTAAGTGAGACTAGTTTCATTGAACAATGGACAATATGTAGTATTTTTGGTACAAGTTTTAGAATCAAATATCATATATTGTGATCTTGGCATGCTTTACAAGTACACTCTCTTGGAAGGGGAAAAAATATGCAAGATGTAGGGAAGTTACCATAACTTCCACTTGGCACATCCAATTTTGATAAGACCTATGGAATTGTAGAGAAGAAATATCAAAGAATGAAAAAAAAATTCATACCCAGAAGGGCCAAAATTTTGGATATACAGTGGAAGAAAGATCGTCTACCAGAACCACCTCAAAATAAAGGTTTAAAGGTGATACTTGGCCAACATGCCACCAAAAAAGGGAACTTCTACACCAAATAAGCCTTCAGACAGTCCTACTTGGACTCTTGATGAAGGTGAGGAAATGCGTAGGGACATAAATGATTTACAAAAGAATACAGTAACAAAATATGAAATTCAAGGGATGATGGATGGTTTAAAAAGGGAGATCATGGAAGGATTTAAACATTTCCCAATAGAGAGGACATCTGAAAGTGAAAATGTATCCCCTGAAATTCATGATGAGGAAACAAGGAAGAAGAATCAAGAATGGAGAAACTCCAACTTTGGGTTCAAGACCAACCACTTTCCTAAGATCTATATGAGGAAGTTTGATGGCAAGGATCCAATCACATGGATACTTTATATGGAGAAATTATTTGGTCTACATGATGTGACACATACACAAAAGGTACACATTTCTTCTTTATATTTAGAACCCAATCAACTTGTGTTGTATTGATGGCGTTTTTCTCGCAAATCACTCTTCAGTTGGACAATTTTCATGCAAATAATGATAGCACACTATGACGATACAAGGAGCAATACCTTATTTATCCAATTGATAAATCTCGAGCAAAAGGGTTCATTTGCAGAGCACATTGAGAACTTCCAAAGTTTGAATACAAAGGTAACATATATTCCACATGAGCAACTGATTGATGTATTTATAGGAACTTTAAAGGATAACATTCAACATGAGGTTCGACTTTGGGAACCCAAATCATTGGAGAATGCATTCAAGGTGGCAAGAAATGTTGAAAGTAAAAATATGGCTATGGCTAATAGAAGGACCACTACGAACATCTATCGAGAGAATAATGTTCCTTCTTATAAAACACCTCAACCTACAAGGTTGACACCTCAACAATTGGAGGAAATAAAAGAAAAGGGTTTATGCTTTAATTGTGACAATAAGTATATTAAGGGACATAAGTGTGGTGAGAATAAATTATTCAACATATATTGTGAAGAGGAATAAGAACAAGAACCATCCCAAGATGAAAATGTAGAAGTGATTTCTTCTGAAGAATTGACTCCCACGATATCATGTAATGCATTGACTAGAATTAGCACTCCTAAAACTCTCAAGATCGAAGGATATATCAAAAATAAAAAGGTAATAGTCCTAATTGATTCTGGTAGTACTCATAATTTCATTCACTATAAATTAGCCAAATCTCTCAATTGTTTTGTATATCGAGCGTCGACGTTTCAAGTAATGATTGAAAATGGAGGAACTGTCAATTTCTCAGGAAAATTCAATAAGATAAATCTTACTATGGGGGGATATGTCATGAATAGTCCAATGATTTCTATACCCATGGGTGGTGTTTATGTTGTACTAGGAATCTAATGGTTACAATCATTAGGAACAATGACTTTTAATTTTCAAGAACTTTTCATGAAATTTTCATTGGAAGGAAAATAAATTGAGTTAAGGGGTATCACAGGAAACCCAATAAGGTGACAAGATCTAATGGCATGAAAACAATATTGAAAAAGGGGGATAAGGGTGTAATTTCACAACTATGTTCACTAGATTTTCAAACATCTAAGACATATATTCACCTATATCTCCAAGGGATCATTGATAAGCATTCAAAATTATTTGAATATATTCCCAAAGGTCTTCCACCCACTCAAAATCATGATCATGTTATTCACCTAATTCCTAGGAGTTTTCCTCATAACACCAGGCCTTACAGATACCCATATGCCTAAAAGAGTTAAATTGAGTGTATGGTTGAAGAAATGTTAGACAAAGACATTATTAGAAATAACCAAAGTTCTTACTCTCCACTGGTGGTAATGGTTGTGAAGAAAGATGGCCCATGGCCTATGTGTCCATATTATAGAGAGATCAACAAGACCACTATTAAAAATAAGTTTCCCATTACCGTCATTGATGAATTGTTATACAAACTACATGGAGCAATCCATTTCACAAAGTCAGATCTTTCTTCACGGTATCATCAGATTATAATGAAGGAAGAAGATATCCTAGAAACAAACTTCCAAACTCATGAAGGCCATTATGAATATTTGGTCATGCCTTTTGGCCTTACAAATTCACCTTCCACATTCCAAGGGTTGATGAATTCCATTTTCAAGCCCTTCCTTTGAAATTTTTTGTTAGTATTTTTTGATGATATACTAATATATAACAAGTCTTGGGAGGATCATGTGCGACATGTTGACAATGTGCTACAACTAATAAAGAAGCAACAACTATATGCCAAACCATGCAAATGTTTCTTTTGGGTGAAGGAGGTAGACTATTTGGGTCATATTGTATCTCATGAAGGTGTTAATCTATACCCTAGCAAGATTAATGCCATGATGGACTCGTCGATTCCCAAAACATTGAATAATCTTAGAGGATTTTTGGGTTTGTCAGGCTACTACTGCAAGTTTGTTTGGAACTATGGAAGAATAGAAACACCATTATCGACATTAACTAAGAAGGATGCATTTTCATGGAATCTAAAGGAAACTCAAGATTTTGAACAACTTAAAGAGACGATGTGAAAATCTCCTGTCTTGACCACACTAGACTTCACAAAAACCTTTATTGTGGAATGTGATGCATTGGGAAATTGAATTGGTGTTGTTATAATGTAGGAAGGAAGGCCCATTTCTTTTGAAATTAGGCCACTCAAGGGAAAGGAATTACACAAACCCATTTATGAGAAGGAAATGATGGAGATACTACATGCATTGAAGAAATGGCGACATTACCTAATATGTAGGCACTTCAAGGTCAAAATAGATCATGATAGTCTTAAATACTTCTTGGAACAAACACTATCTTCAAAAGAAGAACACAAAATGGGTGACCAAGAAATTGGGTTATGATTTTGAAATCATCTATAAAAAGGGGAAGAAAAATGTTATGGAAGATGCACTCTCAACAAAGGATGAAGCTGTTGAGGCCTTTCTCTGTGCTATCTATATCATCCAACCCAATTGGATAATAGAAGCGAGGCATGAATGGAAGAATGAAAAAAATGAGTGGAATCTCATTCAAAGGTTGCAGCAATATTCCAGTGCATCAGATACATTTACATGGAAAAATGATTCACTATGGTACAAAGATCGCTTATATTTATGTAATAACTCCCAACTCAAACAAAAGGTACTATTGGAATTTCACACCTCTCTGGTAGGAGGGCACTGAAGATTTTTGAAAACCTACGATAGGGTCAAGAAGGAATATTTTTGGGATGTTCTTAAAACTGATGTTCAAAGGTTTGTGGAAGAATGTTTGGTTTTCCAACAAAATAAGGTGGAAAAAATTAATACCCCGGGTCTTTTACAACCATTAGCCATCCCAAGTCAGCATTGGGAGGAGGTTTCCATGGATTTTATCATAGTTTTACCGAAGTCTGAAGGAAAGAGTGTCATCATGGTGATTGTTTATAGACTGATCAAGTATGCACACTTTTTTTCACTCTCTCATCCCTTCAAAGATAGTACAATTTACACCGCATTCATGAAGACAACTCAAAATCTACATGGAAGCCCAAAGATTATTGTAAGTGACATATATCCCATCTTCACTCGACATTTTTGGAAAAACTTATTTTCATGTTTGGGTACTCAATTGGTTCATATCTCATCCTATCATCCTCAATCTGATGGACAAACTAAGATAGTGAAGAAATTTTTGGAAGGCTACCTTCGTTGCTTTGTATCTAATAAACAAACACAATGGTTCAAATGGTTACCCTTGGAAGAATGGTGGTATGAACTTCCTTTCATACTGCAAGAAAAATGACACCATTTATGGAACTCTATGGATACCACCCTCCTTCCATCTCTTATTCTCTAAAAGAAAAATCTTAGGTGCAATCAGTGGAAGATCACATCGCGAATCAACAACAAGTTCTCTAAATCTTAAAGGATAACCTGACGATGGCATAGAATCACATGAAACAACAAGTAGATTAACATCATAGTGAACGAAGTTTTGGAGTAGGGGATTGGGTGTTTTTAATACTACAACCATAAAAACAAATGTCCCTCAGGCAAGCCAAGAAGGATAATAAATTATCACCAAAGTACTATGGCCCTTATAGGGTGTTGCAAAATATTGGTACTATGGCATACACATTGGCGTTTCCTGCATCTTCATGAGTACACTCAGTTTTCCATGTTTCATTCTTAAAGAAGGTTTTAGGTGACAAGATCCTAGTTCAAGCTATATTTCTATAACTTTATGAGGAAGGAAAAATCATATGGTAGCCTAAAGCTATCATTGACACAAGAATTTTCCAACTGAGGAATAGATCCATTTGAGACTATCTCATTAAGTGGAGGAAACTACCCGCTGAAAATTTCACTTGCGAAGAGGAGTCTTTTATACAGAAGCATCCAAAATTACTCAAGTGTTGTGGACAACACTTGTCTGAAGGGGAGATACATTTTAATCCCTAAATAGTGGCACATTTCCCCTTAATTGGGGCATATTACATCAATAATGTTATTTTAATTATGTCAGCTTGGGTCCATTAGTTCTAATTGTACCTCCTAGTCTCCTATATATACCAAGGAGACCTTTTCATTTGGAATCATCTTGTATTTGGAAATTTATGTGGTCTATAAGGAGGTTTCCCCATCGAAGAGGCTTATTATCTGAAAATTCTCTCTTATTCAAGGCATTGAGTACTTATTCTGTAGTTTTTCTATGATATCTTGAAATTTGGTTCTTAACACTAATTGGGATGTCCCATTAGGTTATCCTCCTACATTGCTAGTAGCAAGAATTTTCCAACTGTCAACAAATGGTTAAGGGTTTCCATGGTAAATTTATGATTACTACATGTGAATTATTTTGTTTTTCCTTTTTGTTTTATAAATAATTCGTGTCTTCATTGATATATTGTAAAGGTTGAAAATGTACATAAAACTTGCTCTCTACATGCTATTAATTCTAAATATCTTTTCAAATTGGCTCATAGTTTCCATAATTTACCAATTATGAGACCATATCGTAATATGCCTTTTATATTATACAAATATATAGTAAATATAACATGAAATCTCATGCATAATGACATAAACACCCACAAATATAATGTACAACATATTCATTAAATAAAAGAAAAAATAAAACACATGAAGAAAAAATATAATAGTAATAGAAAACAAATCTAAAAATGACAGTTATCTTTAACTAATTTTCCAACTTGCCACAAATATCAAACACTCCACCCAACCATTGAAAACATTGTTCTCTCTCTCGATGGTATTTTATCCTTAAGTTGGGGCTACAAATCCACCACGGAAGAGGAAATATCTCTAGGCCAAATAAGGTATCATAGTTAGTACAAGGTTTATACTAGGCCAAACTACCAAAATCTAGTAGAAAACCCAACCATCAAGCTATCACCCCCCTCATCCTACACAATTCATGCAAGTGTACCCGATTATTTGCATTGTAGTCCTTTATAATTCACCACTTCCCTTCTAGGGATACAATACATGTTCAACATGAAATATCATATTTGTCACTCTAGAAGTTCTTGTTTCCCTCATAGAGTGTCCAAGTACCCTCTAGGCCTCACATGAAGGGAAACATATCCTATATAGGTATCCCTATAAGGATCCATCCTTCCCCAAGGTAACCCAATGAGTATTGTTCCTAGTAATAACATAATATTCACCTAGAATCCTTAAGGTACTTAAGTCATAGATTCTCATCGGATCTCCCTAGATCACACCCCCCAAATTAACATGGAAATAATAATGGTAGGAGTGATAAATATTTAATTCCTTTTCCACTAAGTCCATACTTAAAATATTCATGTATTCTTTTAGAAAAGTGGCAGTCATGTAGCCATGTTCCCTCCACTTGGGAACTTGTACATCTATTTAGGAACTTTAGGATATAACCATGAAATAATACTTAAGCTCATGACTTAGGATTAGTTTAATATAATTGTCTTGGACCCCTTTTCTTGTCCTTTTCCTTGATCTCTGATCGCCTTTCTATCCCATGCATTCCTAGAACCCTATACGCTTTTGGTTGACTTAGTCTACAATTGAGATGTAATTTATCAATATATATGAGTGTGATTATAATATACAATGTTTTTCTCACTAAAATTTCATCATATAGGCTCTCTATCCTAATATCACATAATCACTCTATCCCAAATCATACTAACTCACTACACTAAAATATCATATGCACACATACACATACACATACACATACAGTTGGGGATCCAAAATTGGGGGATTGCATTCCCCTCCCATTTACTTATGCATTGTCCTCAATATTTACATATATAAATATACATTCAATCTTCTTCAAAATATTCAAAAATGTGTTTGTACGCCTCCCACGTGGCTTCCATATGCTTCCATGTAGAATCTCCATGACCATAGCAGGTCCAATTGACCTTTCTCAGACCAATGGATCAATTCCTAAGAATTTTTACCTTCCTATCAAATATGCACACTAGATAGACTTGGAAGTCACACTTTTTCTCCCCTTGGATAAAAATCCATTCAATTATATTGTTAGGATTAGGAACATTATTTTTAAGGAAAGGTACATGAAACACATTATGAGTGCACATGGTTGTTTCTAGTGAACTCATATATGGAAAAAGACAAATCATCTCCAGGATTTCATACAATCCACAATATCTTGGAAGTAATTTTGGATAGCTCCCCAATTTCAACAAAATCATTTTACACCTTAATTTCAAGAAGACATGCTCACCTACTCTGAATTCCCTGTGTTATATTCCTTTATCTACATAACTCATTTTCCCATCTTATGTAGCTGTAACAACCCTAGTTGAACAAATGTTTAAGGATTATTAAGTAAAAATTAATTAGGGGATTAATCATCTTAATATGGTATTAATTAAATAGGATAGGTATAATAATACTAATTAAATAATTATTAATTAATTAATGGTTTCAATTTGATTAATTAATTGATAATTAACTACCTATTACATTTAACAACATGAGTATTAAATTTAATAGATTAATAAGTTATATTGTTTAAATTAAAAGGTTACGTACACAACAAGGGATAACTTATTAATTATGAGAGGATGAAATAATAAAGGAAAGGATAAGGGGCATTAACGAGGAGTAGGTAAAAAATTAAATGCATGAGTTGGTGAAGGAGGAATATGGAGGGAAGGAGGTTTATGAGAGGATCATTCTACGGGAGATTGGGGATTGACTTTGGGGGCTCTTGGATTTGCAAAGAGAAGTGGAGTTTTGGAGTGGGATTGTATCAGTACATGCATCGGGGTTGCTGGAGTTTTTGGGCACGGGGGCCAGGATATCCATATGATATCCTGGAGCTAGGAAGTTACCTAGTTGGCAGGGTGGAACTAGGTTTTGGGCAGTGTTTACACAGTGTAGCAGCGGTCAAGAAGGCAAGTGGACAAACGAAGGGTTATTAGCATCAGACCCAGGTATTTAAAATTTGTAATTGTTTTTATTATGTTAGAAAGTTTTAGTATTCATTGTTAAATCTATATGAGAATATGCTCAGTTAAAGGAATTTGATAAATTTTACTATTTTTCTCAATATAGAAGAAATTTGTGAATTTTCTGAAATCAATACTGTTACAATTCATGTAATTTTTAGACGTAAAAGCTATTCGTCCCCTACACACGGTATCAGAGCTTCTTAGTTTGAAATCTGGGCCTATGGGCCAAGTTCCCATCTCCAACTCTAGCTACGCCTAACCTGCAGACCAAACGCACTATTATTTGATTATATAAACAAATCTAAATATATATAAATGAAATAAAAATTGAAAATGTAAAAACAGATTACTAAAGTAAAACATACAACCAGGGTTCCAACTTCCAATCTCTCCAATGGAATATGCTTGAGTGTATCACCTAAAATACCAGTTCTCCTGCACAGGAAGGCTGTTATCTGGTTCGCCCCTTGTGGGGCAATTTTCCCACACAAGCGGAGCCGGAGCACGTAATTCCGCCAATATAGCTTTGTAGAAGCATTATTTTTAAAGAAAAATAAATAAATGCCATATAATACTGAAAAAAAGTTCATAGATTATCCTTAGGTTTACGTCTAAACCCACTAAAGGCCGAAATCCACAGAGAATTATATTAAGTTAAATGTAAAGACATAGTTCACATGTATTACTCAGTACATCCAATTTACTGGGACATAACAATCTATGGGAAGCTGCCAAAACCATTGTCGATTGGAATCTAATATAAAGATTTATCAATGAATATTACATACCGTGTCACTTTGTTATGCCCATCATCAACTGTTTCGGTCCCTGTCTTAGCATCATCTCCCAGCCCAATATCTTTACTTGCGTGTTTATGCATATCCTGTATCAAATACATTACGTAAAATACAAACCTGCTAAATCATTTTTTATAAACCACAATCTCAGACTGTTGAGAGCGGGGGTAAGAAAGCTTAATACGAACACTGCAATTCTGTCATTCTGAATTCTACCAGCGATTCATAAAATAAAAATACAATTTGAACAGAGCTCTGGGATTTTCGCACCCATATTCATCCTCATAATATATTTTACAACCGCTAAAACCCAGAAGTAGGGTTTAGAGTTTAAAGTGCTACTGTCTACCCGGTATTTGGTCATAGCATTATTGAAAGCATTGAGTAGAGCAGAGTCATCCCATAAAGTCCTATCCTTCACCGCCATTGAACCTTCCATCTGAGAAATTCGAACAGTGAGCTCTGGCTGCAAAAAAATTACAATTCCTCTATTCAGAGTCGTTATGCCTACTCAAAAAGTGCGTTACATAGTGAAAGGGAGTTTGTACTACATTGTTGGGAAGAATCTCTCCTCTATCAGTGAATCAATCCCCCCATCTCTCAGATTTAGAGCACCAGATACAAAGATCCTTTAATTATCTCCTTTATCTGTTTAGTTTTAGAAAATATTTTGAAACAACCAGTTGCTCTTATCTTGCATATGAAAATAAACATTACAAATAACCTTTCCACCCTAAATTTGAGGCACGGGAAATTCTAGCCTTGAAACCTGAGAGATGTATGTAAGGAACCATATGCATTCAAGTAGCACGCATACAAAGTAACTTCTGTGCATTTTGTTATCTAAAGTCCACATTATGCAGAAACAGACATTGGTCTCAATCTAATAGATGACATGATACATTCCAAACAGTTCTTCCAGGTTAGAGTTGTTTCTGTGACTTAGAATAAGCATTAAAGTATGGGTATTTTAAGCTTCTATAATTACATGTAAATTTAACCCTAGATAATAAGTATCCAGTGCCATGAAATCATATTTGCAGGTCCTCGCCAGTACAGAGCGTCGAAACTTCAAGATACGTTAGGCAAAAAGTAAAGAACTGGAAATTTTCTTATTTAAGTAAAATTTGGGATAAAGATATCAGGAAAGAAACCCTAACTATTTGGATGCATAAGTTTTATATAACATACGAGCACGAACTCTAGCATCGAACTCCTTATGCTGGAGAAGCTTCTTCCTGTACTCGTTAACTGCGTGTAGACGGGCAACCACATTGTCTGCATCCACCATGGTTTTTCCCTTTGTTCTATGTTGCCTCTGTCATTGGTTTTCACCTGTTTTTGCAGTCACTGTACTTAAAAATTTTGGCCATACGAAGTTTGAGATGCAGAGTAAGGCAAGGACTCGAATGTCTGATCTGTGCACAGATTATGGAAATTGCAGATCTTTGGTAGGTTGTGGGCCTCCCGAGATGTGAAGAATATGGAGTGTAACCCATATGGTTCGATGATGCAGAGTATGAAATGTGTATAGAGGAGAAGCTTGCAGGTTTGACCCTAGGACTCCAGCACCCATAGCAACTACAACTACCAAACCCGCCACTGCCAAGCAACCACAACAACCAGCAGCCAGTACCAGCACTGCTCCTCAATACAACGATATTCCCATATGGTGACTGAAACCAGAACAGTGCGCTGGAGTATAAATGAGCTAGGGTGAGAATGCACCCACCGAAACTCAGAGATCAATGGGTTAAACATCACTGGTATGATGAAGAAAAGATGCAGAGCGAGCTTGCCGAGGGAGAGAGGTGGCAGTGATGGAGTGTTAGGTTTGAAGGACGCGTAGGGTTCGAAGAGTTGGCAGGTGTAGGGTTTTAGGGATATATACGAGGGAGCTGGAGGAAGCAAAGAGGGCACGTGGGCTTCATGCGTGCCCGATTTGATTTTTTTTTTATATATTTTTTTTATTTTAATTAATTTTAATATTTAATTTTTTTTATTTATTACTTATTTAAATTAACTTTTAAATTTTACTAAATTTAAATTTCAATGGTTTAAA
>ML778658.1:436647-477313 GCA_009831015.1 Picea engelmannii | reverse complement strand
CATAATTTCGTAACTAAACCACAGTTGTCTAAATAAAATTGTTGAAATGGATAATTGTAATTAAGGGATTTATCAAACAATTGACCGGTTGTTGTCTTTTATAAAATATTAGTCTAGCTGAGTGGATTGGATGCATACATAAATTACTAATGGACGATAGTTTTGATTATTAGTACATGCACAAGACTTGTATGTACTAGCTACACATGCATTTCTTGTACATATACACTAGTATGTATGAGTTTTCTTGACTTACTTACTGATAATGTTAGTCACTTGTTATGAATGTGTGAACCGTGTTTCTTTTCCTTGTACCATAAGATACCTTAACTTCGGGACGAATTTTCCTGAAGGGTGGGTGTATGTAACAACCCTAGTTGAACAAATGTTTAAGGATTATTAAGTAAAAATTAATTAGGGGATTAATCGTCTTAATATGGTATTAATTAAACAGGATAGGTATAATAATACTAACTAAATAATTATTAATTAATTAATGGTTGCAATTTGATTAATTAATTTATAATTAACTACCTATTACATTTAATAACATGAGTATTAAATTTAATAGATTAATAAGTTATATTGTTTAAATTAAAAGGTTACGTACACAACAAGGTATAACTTATTAATTACGAGAGGATGAAATAATAAAGGAAATGATAAGGGGAATTAACGAGGAGTAGGTAAGGAAGTAAATGCATGAGTCAGTGAAGGAGGAATATGGAGGGAAGGAGGTTTACGAGAGGATCATTCTACAAGAGATTTGGGATTGACTTTGGCGGCTCTTGGATTTGCAGAGAGGAGTGGAGTTTTGGAGTGGGATTGTATCAGTACAGGCACCGGGGTTGATGGAGGTTTTGGGCACGGGGGCCACGATATCCATATGATATCCTTGAGCTAGGAAGTTACCTAGTTGGCAGGGTGGAACTAAGTTTTGGGCAGTGTTTACACAGTGCAACAATGGTCAAGAAGGCAAGTGGACAAACGAAGGGTTATTAGCATCAGACCCAGGTATTTAAAATTTGTAATTGTTTTTATTATGTTAGAAAATTTTAATATTCGTTGTTAAATCTATATGCGAATATGCTCAGTTAAAGGCATTTGATAAATTTTACTATTTTTCTCAATATAGAAGAAATTTGTGAATTTTCTGAAATCAATACTGTTACAATTCATGTAATTTTTAGATGTAAAAGCTATTCGGCCCCTATAGTAGCCTTTAAATTCTATTTGAAATTTAGTATGTATTCTTCCATTTCCTTGAGCATGTTTGGCCCAACAATGGATATGCTTGATAGGTTATCCCATTTCACTACCATACATAATGGGTATCAATCATCTTTGAAGATGATTACATTTGAATCCTTGTATGGTGGGAAATGCAACATGTCAATGGGATAGGACAACCTAGTAGATATAGTCATTGTTTGCCCAAATCATCTCAAGGAAATAGAAGAAACAATAGTAAAGATCAAGAAAAATTTAAAGGATTCATAGGACATGAAAAAGAGTTATCCAAGTAAAGGAAGACTACATAGGGAATTTGCAGTAGGTGAACATGTCTTATTGAAACAAAAGGCCAAGAAGAGTTCTTTGAAACTGTGGAACTACCAAAAATTACCATAAATTTATTGTGGACTATTTGAAATATTAGAGAGGATTGATATTATTGCATACATGCTTTCACCACCTACATTCATGTACATTCAAAATGTGGTTAATGTTTCTTTTATTAAAAAGTATGTTCATAGTCCTAACCATGTAATTGATTGTATTGTGATCGAAGTCGAGCATGAGGGTGACTTCCACGTCGAACCGACACAAATATTGGACATGAATATCAAGGTTCTCTAAAGTCGATTCATCATATTAGAAAAGGTTCATTGGAACTACTATTGTATTGAAGATTCGATGTGGGAGCATAAGGATGCCACAAGGGAGGAGTATCCACAATAATTTAAATATTTTAAATAAGATTGAATGTACCTTTGTATATATATGCAATGAGGATAGTGGAAAAATAAGGGGGAGGGGAATGTAATGCACTAGTTTTGGATCCCCAATTGTATGTGTATGTGTATAGATTGTATTTTATGTTGGTGAGCTAGTAATTTTTGAGCCTGAGTGCATATATAAGTATGTTTTGGGCTAGAGTGACTATGTAATATTGGGTTGGAGATCCTACCTTCTGAAAGGTTGGTAATCATAGCATTGTACATTGTAATCACACTCATAGATATTAATAAAGGACATCAAAACTATAGACCAAGTTAGATAAAAGAGAATGTGTGGTTAGGATTCCATGAGGGAGAGGGGGATAAGGATTAAGAAAAAGAGATAAGAAAAGGGGTCTACGACAAATATATTAAATTAATACCGAGTCTTAATCGTAAGTATTATTTCATGATTGTATCCTAAAGTTTGTAAGGATTGGGATGAGTATCCAAGTGGTGGTAAGGTCTCTACATGATTGCCAATTCTAATAAATGAGCCATGCATATATAATATTTTTTTTGCAATGGAAATGGACCATTTCCGATCATTCTTACCATTGTTTCCTTGGTATGTTTGGGGTGCGAGGTAGGGAGATCCACTAAAACCCTTCAACTTGCATAGCTTGAGAATTCTAGGTGAATTATATGTGGTTATTGGGAACCAATATCCTTGGGTTTCCTTGGGGAAGGCTATAGTACTAGAGGGATAATTCTATGAGGTAGTTTCCCATTTGTGTTAGGACTAAATGATACCTGGAGACTCCATGAGAGAATCTAGAGATCCAAAGGACACAAGTATGATGCTTCCTATATGGGTTGTGATGGAGCCCGAGAAGGGAAGTGGGATGACCTGAGGGATTAATATGGTGTAGAGAAGGGGGTAAAATTTCTTTGGTTGTGCATGTTGAGGGAAATGAGAGATTGTTGGTTGGATTTGTTGTTGGAGTTTGGTACTTTGGCCTAGTTTAAATGAAATATTGAATGTGAGATCTTATTTTGTCTACAAAGAGTGTATTTTTCCTAGTGGATTCATAATCCCATCTTAAGGGTGACCTACTATTGATAGGGAGAGAAAAATAGTATTTATGGTTGAGTCAAATGTTTGATGTATGAAACCAATTTGTACTTTTATAAGTGCCATGTTTATCTTTTATTTCTATTGTTGATTATAATGTTTGTGCATGCATTTAATTGTTGTTTTTTATTAATGAATATGCCACACATTATATTTTACAGCAAGGATCTCATAGGCATTGATGAGGAATGGAACATGAGAAACATGGAGGGTATTATCAGGCCTATATCCATTAGAGATATTTTATCCTTGCAATTGAAAAGAAGATTTTAAAAAGGGTTCCATATATATGTAGCACGCATGGAAGATCCAACCAAGGATGAATTGAAAAATATCAAAGATTATGCCATTTTGAAGGAGTATGAAGATGTATTTGGAGAGATACCATGAATTCCACCAAAAAGAGACACTGAATTCTCCATCGAATTGATGCTTGGAGCTGCCCCAATGTTCAAGAATCATTATAGAATGAGCACACCAAATATAAAATAATTAGAAATGAAAATTGAGGAACTCATAAAGAAGGGGTATATACAGTCAAGTATCTCACCTTGGGGTACCCTAGTGCTCTTTTTGAAGAATAAGAATTGAAACTTAAGGTTGTTTATTGATTTAAAGTAGCTAAATAAGGTTACTATAAAGATAATGTATCAGTTCCCAAGGATTGATGATGTTTTCCATTAGTTGGAAGGAAGAAGTATAGTTTCAAAGATTTACTTGAGGTTAGGATATTATCTAGTGTGAATCAAATAAGAATATATATTAATAATACAAAATTCAAAACTAGGTATGGCCATTTTGAGTTTGTAGTGGTGCCATTTGGGTTGTCAAATGCACCATGTGTAGTCATTCATATGATGAATGGATTTGTTGTTGTATTCTTATATTATATTCTTATCTAATAAACATTATACGAAGAGAATGAGAAACACTTGATATTGGTTCTACAAGTATTGAGGGAGCATCAATTGTATGACACGTTGAGAAAGTGCTCATTTTATGAGAAGAAAATCCACTATTTGGGATAGATTATATCAAAGGAGGGAATATCAATTGATATAGTGAATATTGAATAAATAAAAAATTGTACATAATGAAAGAACATATCATAGTTTCTTAGGAATAGGATCATGAAGTAATAATAATAAAAGAAAATAAAAATGAATGAGGAAACAAAATGTAGAAGAAAACAATACAAGATACATTAATATATGTGGTTCAACTTATATGGGCTACGTCCATAGAGGAGCAACTCGTCCATCATTTATATCATCCAATAAAATGAAGGGATAACACCTAAAACACATTTGGTGCAACCTCCTCTTCACTCTCTCATAGTCTCCTCTCTCAGACTCGTAATAATCTCTCTCATTCACACAATATTTAAATAGGCTTCATTACATATAATCCCATGGGAAAATACCATGGGTCCTATTGGGATCCATTTTTTTCATACATTCCTCTTTATAAATAAATTTATCATTACACCTTGTTATCACATTTCTCCAATAATATACATCTTGTTACACCATAAATTACCATTATCTGTTGTTATTCACAATCATACATCTAGTGTGGTTAACTCATCATTTTCAATGTTTTTATTGGTTAAAATATGATTATATCACGGTTTAGTGAAAATAGTTTATGATGTGTTATTTTTGTACCAGCATGATCAACATTCTTGTACCATTACTGTAGTTGAACATTATTGCACCAACACTGCCATTTTGGTGCTAATCATTGTTTGGAATATTCATGTGTTTCTAGGAAAAATAAGGGACATAGGATTTTTTCATAGCAGCATTGACATGAAAACACATGTGCCATAATTCACCGATATCCCATGTGTGGACCTCCAGCTTAGGAGGAAAAACTCAACCTGAAATTTGCAAAAGTTCTAGATAGTCAACTTTTACCTTGCTTTTCGTGCAAATAAAGAAGAATATGAAAAATCTAGAATATGGGTTTTGTTCCTTGTATGGCTAACTGCGTCGGTCGAAAACCATTTTCCAAAATTAGGAGTGGTTTGAGATTTATGTTCGGTTCTTCAACATGAATATGCACAAATAAAAAGTTGCACCAAATCAACCATCAACTTCTCTTGTAAGTAGGCCATTTTCTTTGTGAACAATATCGAGAAAGAAACTATTCATATGCAGGTCGCTAGATCAACCAAAATTGGCACAAGAATCTTCAGTTGGACATCAAATCGAAGATATGGATAGACTGTTTCTCCAAGATTCATGAATAACATATGGATTGAAATTGATTTTCCTAAATCTATTTAGATGGATCACGTGAAACCATAAATATATGATCTGCTTATCTGAATTCTCTAGAACGTAGGAAATATTATCATCGCTTTGATGTGAGGTTTTCTAATATATATGTAACTTTATGATGAGGAGACGGGAGCCATTGATATGGAGTTATAAGCATCCACAAATGTTGTTATCATTTCAAAACCAATACATATACTAAAGTGTTTAATGTAATCTTAGAATTTTGTTTTAACACAAAACATTAATTCAAATTCATCATATTCTTCTAATCCCTTCATTCTAAGTTTTTAAGTTCACTACCAGATGTTACAAGGAAAATATCTGTATGGCTAGGGGTAAACCACAATAGACAGAAATGACTGTAGAAATCAACTCTAATATGAGGTATGTTATATAAACAAATATGCTAGCAAGACAAGATAAAAGGCCTAACTCATCGAGACGTTTCATGAAGTCCATCGTTGAGCACTTTAATCAAATCAATACACCTGCAATGTTTCCTCAACAACCAACAAACGCAAGAATATGGTGATAATATATAATGTTAGCACATTCAATAGCATGACCCATCAACATTCATAACAAATATGCCCATGAAATAACAATTCAAATATTTGCAAGATATTAATTTTGGATGAGAAAATAGTATTTCTATTAAAATGTAATGAGTAGAAGTGAATGAATTACAAACTAAGTCCCTTTCAACTGAGCCTCCACCACTTCAATCCTCCACCAAAGGAAAGCTCATATAAGAGAGACAATGAGGTTCTCAATAAATTAGGGAAGAGCTTGGGGGATGAACAATGTGTTCAGACTTAAAAGGAAAAATAGATGCAGACTCAATATGAAGTGAATAATTTCTCGAGAGTAACTTTTCTCTCAAAGTTGAATTATTCTCCTCCTTTCCATATCTCTGATTTGGCCCATTTGTAGCATTCGAGTGGAATTGAATGGTCGAGTCGAAACATTTTCGGTATATGGAAGGTTAAGGATCATGGATCTCATGACATGACATGGAAACCCGACACCATTTCTTTATTTTGGACAATAAACCCAATGAACGCGGGCTGTAGTAGTGCAACCTACGTATACACATGGTGTACAATAGGTAGGGTGTATATATGTGGAAAAATAATGTTTTTAGCTCTGAGATTTGCAAAAGGAGACTTCAAGTCTACATAGGAAAATGGAAAAAAGCCCTTTATGCAAGTTTGAATAGGGTGAGACAATTCTTTCTATAACACCATATAGAAAGGGCCTACCATTTAGGATGCTTAGCTGCTATGTATTTCTACCAGTTAGTTTTATGTTTGTGCTTTGATCAACTTCTATCAACTAGTTTGATTTTTGTGCTTTAATTAGAATTTGTAAAGTTACAATACGAATTGCAGGTAAGTGTTTACATTTTATGATTTGGTTAGTTTGTTGTAAATATATGTGGCGAGTCCTCTCGCTAAGAGCATGGAGATATTTGTTATTTTCTGGCGCTTTGATTCTCACATACTCCATAATTTATTTCTCAAGTCGTTGTTTTCCATTCCGTTTGGATCTGTCACATTAGCTCAAAAATTTTCTCTATAGAACATTTTTCTTCACCATCTATTCAGGTCACCCTAATCTCCAACGAATCCACCTACCTTCTCCTCACATTCACAACTACTCAATCTCTATGTTTTACGTTGCATATTATCTAGGTTATTTATGCTCTCGTTACTCGTGAATTGTTGATACATGTAAATTCATTTATATGTTGTTGTTTCACCATGTTTTTTTTTAATTCGAGATCGTATAAATCTATTGCGTATATATTTTTGTTTCATAAGTTTCATGTACTTAAATCATTACATGTTTTGTGTTAACGCCCTGTTCATTGCATATTACATATTTATTGGTTCTTGTTATATTGTTTTGAATATTGTATAAATCGTATTGTTATAATAATATGTTGACCTACTTATTGTATTGTATATATAAGTCTAGCATAAGTAATATATATGGTTTATTTTGTTTGTTTGTTTATAAAATGTGTTGTAAGCATATGCATTGTTATCCATTGTGTTGTTGTATCATTTATTATATTATTTTGTTTTTGTTACATGTTGTTATTATAACATTAGTTTATCATTTTATTTCTTTAATAATTGCATAGTATGTGTATCATTATTGTTATTGTTTTATATATTATTGTTTTTTGTTTTATATATTATTGTTTTTTTAATAGTGTAATTGTTATTTGCTTATGTTAATATATGTTTCTCTTTGTTATGTGATCCAAAAAGATCTGTAAAAGGTCAAAAATTCAAATTTCTCAGATTCGAGTGAGACTAGAATCATTGCATCGAGTTTGAAAAATTGATTTTAGTGGAACTTGGATAGGCTCAAACCGAGTCTGTATGTGAAATTTATGGTGTTCTAAAGTTCTGCACAAACATGGAAAAAGTTAACGAGTCAAATATAACATGACAACTTTTGAAAGCGACACGTGAGAGCATGTGGTAGTGACACGTGGTAATGTATGGACATAGACACATGGTAATGTATGGAAAAAGACACCTGGCAATGGTAGAGTTGGACACGTGGAAGGTTGCGAGCCTGACTAGGCAATCGAGTGACAAGTTGACTCAGTATTGGATAGCCAACCACAGGGTGAGACATGGCCCAATCCAGTGGTTCCACGTGGTACGGTAGATGGGGCCAAATAAACCAATTTCAAAAAAAATTCTATATCTCTGCCACTAGATTTGAAGCCAAGATCTCTTTAACGCCAACATACTCTAGCACACAAGCCTAATTGGGAAAGTTTGTCACTTGTTAACATATGGTTGAATGGATATATTTATGATTATGGTTGTGATATTGTTTAAAACAATAAAGGTGGTCGGAGAGGGTTGACCCTACAACTCTTCCAACCCACCATTTAAATAATCCACCATATATTATTTGGCACGGAATAATATACGATATATAACATATCAGAAAACAATTTTCCACTTCCAAAGTTTATGCCACATAATATTATATATTATGTATATATATTTTTTAAACCATAAAATCACTCCAAATCAAAAGGTTATGACATGTTGTTGCTTTATGGTTATAAACCATATATAATATGGTATTCAACCATGTTAAAAATAGTGCTCCAAGTCAAGCCATGAATATATTATAAAGTGGGCTTAAAACCATATTATATGGTTATTTCGAATCCCTATCCCATGTGTAATGCTAACAAACAAATATTTCCAACACAAGAAAATATTTCCAACACAAGAAAGGTGGGAGGTTGGGATGCGACCACCCAACCTCATTCTTTTTAAGCAAAAGGAATACCATTCGACCATAGGCCCAAATTATGTAGATTATGCAGAGATGTAAAATTTATGAAGAGAAAACAACTACCCAATAGAACTTTGGAGGCTAATTCCAGAGGCAATACTCAGCCTTTTTTAATGCCTTCAGTTGGATTGAATTTTTTAGGTTAATTAGAACATAGCTAAACCATTCAGATATCCATTTGATGTACTTTTTATGTAATTTGAGAGCATTGATGAATTAATAAATAGGCCTCTCCAATGAATACGAAAGGCATGGAGATGTAGGCATTGAAGTAAGGCATGGAGATGTAGGCATTGAAGTCGAACTCCATTATCAATTTATCGTTGTTTTATTCTAATGTGGCTTTGTTGTTCTTATGTTTCTGCAAATTTCTCCATAAGCAAATTTTTCATTTTTATTAATGTTTTAATTGGTAAAATTATTTCATACAAACATACTTAAGAAAAATTTGAACCAAAGTCATTTCCAAAATTCCTTGGAATCATTTTTGGATCATGAAGTATAACAAGTATATGCACAACGTTAAATGGATTATCCACATAAAGTACTCTCATTCTAGTACCTCAGACAAAACTAATCTGGTACCTACATATTAACTTCACTTTCATTTCTAGCTGTATCTTTTCTCGGGACAACTTTCTGACACATCTTCTTTGAAGTATTTTCATTGCATCATATTGTTGATATAGGGTTAATTAGGAGTTTTGTGGATTTTCTCTTAAAACTATTAAATTCCCCTTTAGGTTAGTAGAAAAAATACATGAGGGTTTGAGTAACCTCATCCAACTGACTAATTTGAATACCAAATTGTGTAATTTCTGCATTTAATTTTAGATTGTCTTACTTTTATCTTACTATATTTTCCTTTAATTTGGTTTTCCTATAGTTCTATTTATTTCTTGTACTTTTGATTCCTGCACTTTGATTTTAATCCCATATTTGATTTCATTCATGTGTGCATTCATCAACATTAGATATTATACTAGGATAGGCTCCAATTCTACATTTCATGTTCTTGCATATCTAAATTTATGAACTCCTCGTCGATAATTTATTGTCTCAAAATTAATAGTGCATATATTTTACCAAACATTTTTGGCGCCATTGCTTGGGAGGTGCTAAAGGGATTGAAGTGTAGGTAGGTAGGTTGTTTTTAAATTACACATCCTGGTGGAGGACAAGATGGTAAGACGACATGTAAGAACCTATGCATCCACTTTAGTGTGTCTCTACCCAAATCTATGTCTTTTGCTTTTTGCAAGTGTGATTACTCTCTTGCAAGTGTGTTTACTTTCCTGCAAGTGTGTTTATTTTCCTGCAAGTGTATTTATTTTCCTTCAAGTGTGTTGTCCTTTTATGCAAGAGTGTTTCTTTTATGCAAGCTTGATTTCTTTCCTTGAAGTGATTTACTTTTCATGCACATGTGGTGTGCTTTAAATCTACATTTAGTTTTAACCCATTTTTTTTAAAGTCAAATTAGTTTTGGGTGATGTAAGAACCCCCCTAGTACACTAATCCATGTGCAAGATAGGGGTTAACAACTAGAAAAGAAACATCCAACAATGATTAAGAGTTTGAAGGAACTCTCTCAAATCCTAAAAACATCCAAGATCTCTTCCTCTTAGGAGGTAAAGATATTAATAGTAGTCGAGATCCTATCTACCTCTCGGGAACTAATAGAAGAACATAAAATCCATGAAACGTATTCAAAAAAAGATCTAGAAGTTCCCCATGGTCATCCTTTCCAATTTACGAAGGAGGTTAGACAACCATGGATTACATCTGATGGAGAGAAGAAAAAATAACCTGAGACCGAGGGATTTAAAGGATGTCCATCATCAAATGATTTATTCATTCAAGAGGTTGATAAATAAGATTTTATGGTATGGAAAAAGAGGACATGTAGAGTGGTCCAAATGATGAATTCAACCAAGGATATCATGACTATATTCAACAATGACTCTAGATGACAATCAGATTGAAGCAAAATTCTCTTCTTCAACAACTCATCACATCATATCATTCAAAACGGTTGGTTCCTCATTTTCAGGTACTTATTAAAGTGTATTATTCAAACCTGAATGTGAGTATATTTATAATCTTATTACACATGTGTCTTCATTGGAAGTACTCCTATACTTGAAAAGGGGTCTTTTCCTAGGTAAGTTAGGATATTAACAAAGTAAATAAATGTTGTATATAATTGATGGTTTAGTTTAAAAACATAGTGCAACATTGGTTTTATCTTTTTTCAATAATTGGAACTGTAACGATGAGAAATTAATGTTAAGAGAGTTTATTTCCCCCAAAAGTTTTAATATGTTTTTCAAGCTGATAGTTAGATCTGTTTCCATGTTTTCTAAATAATTTAGGCTATGATGATTGTTGGAGTTTTGCAGGTATCCTCTTTTCCACTGGATTGGGAGAACATCTTCATGACTTATTCAGGGAAGTAGTGTTGGTGAAAAAGAGATCAAACCAAGGTCCTTCTCAAGTTACCAACAAAAGGTACCAAAGTAGTCTATATCATTGTAATCTTCATCTTCCCGGGAGGAAAGAAGTCTCACCCAAAGCACAACTGAGACAAGAAAGAGAGGGAATAGTAAGGAGAATACTCAAAAAAATCTCTAAAGTATCAAGATTCAAGTTAGTCTTTCACAAGATAGATTAATCTTATAATAGTTCTTAACATTTTCTAACTAAGAATAAAGAAAGAGATTTGTGTCACCATTCAAAAGGAAGTAATTAAGCATATCAAACATAAAATATAACAAAAAGTAACATTCAATACATTCAGAATACTAGATACACATGATATATTAAAAATTTTGGTGTCCACTTGTATTATCATATCAAGTTCTTCTCACAGATTGAGTCAGATATGCAAGTAATCAGAGGATACTCCTCAAAAAGTAGGCGAAAAGGTTATCTCAGTCCCTTTCTCTTTCTGACTCTACAATAATACAAAACTCTATTACATTGACAATATGGTTCTTACCGAGATCTCAAGATTTAGCTAAGATAACAACATGAATGATAACAACATTGACTCTAGCAACAACAACAACCCAGAAATTTCATTAAAACCCTTATTACAATCATATTGATCTCATATATATTATCCGATATAGGTTTGTTGGTTGAGAACCTGAGAGTACTCTCTTCTTCTTGATATTTTTGCAACATCTTTCTTCAAAACTAATGTTGCACTGTCCTTCCAAACACTTTATGTTTCTTTCTTTACTCCATTGTTCATCTCCTCAACAACTTGTGCAACTTATGTTCATCAAAACGAATATCCAACATAACTTGTGCAACTTCTATTCATCAAAACGAAGGGCCCAACAAGCTCCAACCATAATGCTTGACTCATCCCGAGTCAAATATTCGTCTCTTTCGTGGTCTTTGGGTTGGCCTGTTGTTTAGCTTTATCTTATATCTCTAAGTTGCTTCCACTTACCTCTTCAGTGATTTCTTCTTTGGCTTCTTCAAACGAGGATCCAAACTCAAGTACTAGTTCTAGGGATCTTTTCTTGACGTCTTGGAAGTTGTTCACTTTTTCCTGCCACTTTCTGGAAAGTAGTGAAGCTTCATTAACAAACTATTGGGTGGCGCCTATAATGAATTATTTTGTCTTGGACGCAAGTAAAAATTTCCTTTCTGATTTAGCTATGTCATCCACTTGGTGAATCTGTAGATAATTTGTATGGAATATAGGTGGAAAATCTCTTAGTTCTTTCTTAGAAATTGTTTGAGCTTCAAACAGTGCATTCAGATCATTTTCCATCTGCTGGACCTTGTCAAACTTTGGTTGTCATTCCAACAGATCCAGGGTGTTGGATGCTTCTTCATTGAGCGATTGTATCTACAAGCGTACGTATTCCAATCTTTGGTTGTTCCTTGAAATGATTCCCATCCAATCACTAACCTCTTTGAAAATTCTTTTGCACACTACAAGCCTTTTATGCAAGGTTACTCTTGCATTTTTTCCTTCCAAAACCACTTATTCTAGTTTCTCTTATAGTGTCCTGGTTTTTAGTTTGGCTTCTCACTTACTGTCCCACAACTGTACTTCGAGATATTCCACTTGTTCTACCATCTTAGATCAGAATACCTGAATTAATTCGATCTGCCTCGTAATCTCTTTCTCGTAGAATTTTCTTCATCTCATTTTATTGCCAATCTTCCAATCTCTAGGACCTGGTATTTGTTCACCTGTTCTTTGTGTTTTCTTATGCATACTTTCTTATATTTGATATCAGTGTTCTCTTTCATGGAGGTATCGATCATTCATCTACAATCACTAGCTATGTGTCCATAGTTATGACATTTGTAACATTCCATGTTGTGTGGGGCCACATAGGCACTTCTTGCTTGAACATTTCTTTTATAATCTCTGCAATCTACAACATTATTTCCAAAATTAGTTCAATAAAAAAAATGACCATAAAATAAATTTGCATACTTGGGAGTCAATGATATTATTTTTGGTGTAGTTCTTCTTAATTTTTTCCTTGACTAATCATGATCATGATTGAAGCTTCTTTGTGGATTGAACATGGATGGTATTCTTGAATATGTATCTTCAATAGTTTTCTTAGATTATGGTTGACCATGATTCCTTCCTTTGAGTACTTCTGCATAACACTTTCTATTTTATTCATTCCTCTTTTCTAGCAACCTAGATTTCTTCTCTTCATTCTCTATAACTGATGTGGATGTTTCTGTCTCTTCAACATTCTTGTTGAGCTTGGTGATTTTACTTCTCAATGTGACAACTTCTTCTTCAAGCTTCTCAACCTCTTCTTCTTTCTTGATTATCTGAGACTTCATGAATTCTTATGTTCTTTTCGCTTCTTCAAGATGAATTTTTAATGTGATTATTTCTTCTTCAAGTCCTTTCTCTTCTTGACCAAACTCTTTTGGTGAGTTCTTTGTTTGGTGTGCTGTCAGTGTTGTCATTGATTTCAACTAAGAATGGCGAGAAGGAAAGAAGGACTCACGAGACATCGATTAATAATCTAAGAAGGTGCTATGTTATGTTATGTTATAACATTGATTAATAATGTGGACATGATTTTATGCAAAAGATATTATGGTTATGTGGGAGATTGATAAAAAAAAAAAACAAAAAAAAAAATGTATAAGTTCTAAAGCTATGGAAAAAAGATTATATATAAACCTTGTGATAAATGTGAAATGGTGGACCTAACTGGTATAATATGCATTGGGTTAAAGGATCATGCAATTTTGTTTAAAGGACTATAGGGAAGCACATATGGTAATGTTAAGATATGATTGTTATTGAAGTTATGATATTTTTTGGGTGGCACACTATACAATAGATATGAAATCGAATATTTACAATGGATATGGCATTGAATTTATGCAATGGTTATATGGTTGGATTTAATGGTTGATGGACTAGCTAGTACATAGAATTGAATAGGTCCAGGTGAGGAATCAACATGCATTTACTGCATGTCACTCCAAACCACCCTTGAGCTCATCACCCTAGCCATAGTTGCATTTTTATCTAATGGTTGTGGAAGCTCTGGAAATTCAGGTTTTGGAAGGGGAAAACTCAAACCAGCTCTTCATTGAAGCGATTTTTCATAGGTATGGTTCTTTGCTTTCCATCCATGATGGACTCTTTGTATTATAAATCAAATCGTGGCTCAGGATTGCATGGTTTCTGTGTTTTCTTGAGTTTTCGACTAAGTGCCAATACTGTGTTACGGGTTCTCTGTGATTACTGTGAAATGTTGGCATTTTAAAGGAATGTAATGGTCGTTATTTCTTTGTAAATTTAGTGCATTGGTTATTGATAAAATGAATTCAATCATCTTGGATTTTTCTGATGATTCTCTGTGGAAAATGATAATGATGGTGCAATGAGATTTGAGTTTTATTGTTATGGGGTTTTACTACCAGTTTGGGTATGAATTGTTGTCAACCCTTTTTCACCTCAGTCATTGTTGTGGTTCTTTATCTAGGTTTCAATGCAACTGTCAATAGTATTGTGGTGTTTTTGGATAAGCCCTGAGCTATTGTTTGTATGGCTTGTTCTTTACTGTCATTATTGCCAGAAGCTGTTCATGGACCAATATTTTCTTTGCCTAGAATCTTAAATGGAAGCTTGTGTATGCATTGAGTGGCCATGGGTTGTGCTCTGTCATTATTTTCACAAGAGTTTTAAAATTTAATCCTCTTGTCTCTACTATAATAGCTGACTTTTGTGTTGTGAATCCTCACTGTCAATTGTTTTTTGAAGGTTATCCACCTCCTGGGTGTTGGAGGAGACATGGTCTCTCTATATTTTTGAGGATTATTTATTGTTAAATCAACCCTCATTTCCTCTCTGCAAAAAATGTTTTAAGAGGCATCTGTGTGTGAATGGGTTTTTGGGCTCGAATTTTCTTGTTTCTACTTGGGCATTTTGTTTATGGCATTGCCAAGATAGTGAGTTTATAAGTTGAAAGACTGTGGTGTTTTCAAAGGAGCATGGTTCCATGTTCTTCTAAGATTATATTTGTTTACATGTGGTTTCTTCTCGGTGATAAATTCTTGAAGAGGTAAAAGACTATGAGCCCTCTTTGTTTTCAAAGTTCAAGAAGACGTTCGTTAACTCTCTGTAATAAAATTGTATGGATCCTCACTTGCTTCTATTTTTCCTCGGGAACCTTTTTGGTTCTGTCAAAATTTTGGTTTACGAGTTTAATGATTGTGGTAATTATAAAGGGCATGGCCTCTCTAACTTCAAGACCTTTCTTGATTGAGTCTATATGTTTCCCCACTCTGATTAAGTTTTATGGGTTACCTACAATGCAAGAGATTTTTGTTGGGTCGATGGTGGTTTTTCCACTCATCACTGTGATAAATCATAACATGATCATGATTTTGTTAAAGTTTAGAAGAGACACTTGTGTATGGTTTAGTTTTGTTTTCTTTGTGCATTATATGGTTCTTTCTTTTATGGATCATTTATTTTAATGGGAAGTGTGCACATGTTAATGCACATAGATATCAAGCTTAGGGATACATTTTTTGGGTTGACTATTGTTGTCAAATCAATATTGTGTCAATTACATTGTTGAAGACCTATGTGTATGAAATATTCATTAAACATGCTTTTGGTTCTGTCCTAATTTAAGAAGCACCTATGTATGATTAAATCGGGCCGAATTTTTGTTTGATGATAGCTGATTTTTGGTGGTTAGCGATGGGTTTATTGTTATTTGATTGCCAAAGCTTAATACTAGATATAGATGATGGAGTGACTATGCATATTATGGTTGTTTTCAAAAGAAGAGATAAACATTAGAGAAGGAAGTATTATGGTTCGAGTGGTTATTTTGTTACTATGGAATTGGAAATAATTTGCATAGTCATTATATAGAATGCACAGATGGGTATAAATCGAAGAATTCTTGAAAATTAATTTTTTTTATTGAATACAATGAGTAATCAATATGTAATTAAGGAACAATTCAAGGATCTTGGTCTTGGAACTAGATGTTTTTTTATTCAAATTGAAATAGAGTTATGATTGTTGTTTGATTTAATTTATTTTATGAATAGTATCCATATAATTCCCTCTCATTTTCTCACTTTTTCTCTCATTATAAATCCCCTCACGATCCCAAATTTATTTTTCATGCCCTGTTCACTAAAATAAAATTAAAACTTCGTATGGAAGAGGTACAAAAAATGACACGAAGATAGATGGCAGTTGATATATTTTGATATTGTTTGCATAGTCAGTTATTTAATGAATTGTCGAGAAGTAATCATGTTCTTAGTCCCTATCGTGATATCAATTTTTTTCTTATTACAATCCCCCCAGATATTCCATGAACCTTATTTCACCCCCTTCTCATTTGAAAATTATTAAATAAATTTTATGGATTGGATTGCATGGGTCTTATGTTAATTTTTGAGCCAAACTTTGTTTCATATTAAGAGAATATCATGTATGGTCTATTAAGAGATAGTTTCTAATAATTTATTCATACAAGATGAGATTCTTCAGAAGAGAAATTCATGGCTGAAACAATAGGGGCATAAGAAACTGGAACAGAGGGCCTAGAAGGCCCATATTCTCAATACATTTTAATGTCGATCCTTAGGAGTTGAAACAGCTTTTTCAAGCTAGGTTTTTCAATTGGATTGGACAATGGATAGTTCATCCTAGACCAGAGAGGCCTCCCTTCCAACCCCAAAATGTTCCCAATATCCCTATGCCTCACCATGTATCTTTGCAACTTGAAGTTCCCGAGAATGATGGATGGTAGGAGATTGTTCAACCAATAGTCTCCCACCATCGTGGTTGGACAAACTTGTCATTACCTCTTCCTCCTCCACCTGTAAACCCAAAGGTTCAAATTTCCCCTGCACACTCACCTATACAGTCCTCCCATATAAGAAAATGACTCAAAATTGAGGCTCAGCATGTGCATGAAAAAGGTAAAGTTGTTATTGTTGCTCCCTCCTCTCCTTCAAGTGACTTAGCCAAGTCAGTGTCTTCTCGTATGCACTTGAGGTACGACTGCTCCCATGTCATTAGTGAGACCAAGCCTCAAGGTTCCACACAACCTAGGGCTATTTCTGGGAAGTCGAAAGGGGGCAACATTGACAAAGGAAGAATTTCCTCTCAAAGTGGAAAATATCATTTTTTATTATGTGTTTATAATTCATTTATTGAGGAGAGAGGACTACAAATAGTTTTGGACAACAAACGTTTTTTTTGGATATTGTGGATGTTTACATGTTTTGGATATAATTTGAAATATTTATGATATGTAAATTTCAAATTGTGGAAATAATTATGGGAGCCACAAGGAGGCATGTGCTAATTGGTTGTCTAATTATGCTTATTTGTTTTAAGAAATAAAAGGTAGTCATAAGGGGTCCCACCTACTAGTTATTATTTAATAAAAGACCTTTAATTATTATTATTATTATTACTTCCCCTAAACTAAAAATTAGTTAAGTTTTAATTAACTTAACTAGATGAGGTAGTTGAACTACTTCAACTAATTTGGAATGCATAAAATCCAAATGAGAAGGAAGAATAAGGGGATAATAGAAGGAGAAAGCATACTAAGGTTTGCTCTTGAGTTTTAATGCATAGTTTAGTTTTCATTCATTCTTCAATTTATTAAAGGCCTATTTCTCTTTTTAAAAGTAGGGTCCCATTGTAGACAACAAGGTTCAAAGATGAACCATATCATTTAGATGCTTGTTTCAGAGGTGTTGATTTATCTTTGATGGTCTGTGTAGAGTTGTGTGTTTATGAATTGAGTTTCATGACTGATAGAGGATATTGTGCAGAGTGAAGTGGGCAACAGTCTGTGGCAAGCTGATCCAGATTTTAAAGTCTAGCTTTTACTTCTTGTCAGAGTCCTTTTCTATGGTTTTCATTGGGGATTTCTAAGTTAGACCTTGGTCCATGCCACCATAGGGAGTTTTGCAAGATAAGGATACTTTTGATTTATTGGAATGAAATAAAGCGATTTATTTTTTTCTCATTTGTGTTAATATGTGACTTCGTATGTTTTCTTTTGATATCCACATTTACTTTATGCAATCTGTTATATTCAGAAAATTACATAAAATTGTTATATTTTGCAACAATCTTTTTATTTAAAAAATCATCCTAAGACCTTGTAATTAATACTTGTAGATTAGGAAATACATTTTGAGGCTATAAACATAGGGTAATATTCCCGACTATATTTTCTTAACCAATAAATATTCGAAAATAATTGAGTAAGATAATTTCATATCTTTTCCTCAATAGGAATGTCTTCCAGATACTCTAGGATGGCCTCAATTCGGAACATCTCTGCATCTGGGAGATGATCATCTACTGCTCCACCATTTTCCCCTTACTCCAACTTGAAAAGGTGATTTGGACCTACATTGGATCTTACCTGTTTGACAATTACATTGAACGAAAAATCTTTAAAAATAAGTATCTACCTGCAAATCATTCCTTCAAGTATTGGTTTATTGACTAGGTACTTCAATGAAGAGTGGTCAGTAAAACATTTGAAATGATATCCTAACAAGTATTTTCTAAAAAAAATTAATGCATAAATCATAGCTAGACCTTCCCTTTCAATAGTTGTGTAGTTATGTTCATCTTGCGAAAGTTTTCTGCTAGAAAAATAGATAGGGTGGTCCATATTTCCTTCCCCTGTTTGCACTAAAATGGCTCCCAGGGAAGTAACTGATGCATCCACATGTACATGAAATTGAATTTCCCAATTGGGAAATACCAATATAGGTGAAATACTTAGTTTTTATTTGAGAATGTCGAACTCCCTTTCACACTCTGGCATCCACCGAAATAGTTTGGACTTCTTCAATAATTTTTCTAGAGGTGTGGTGATAGTTGCATATCTTCTCATAAACTTGCGGTAATATCCTATATGTCCAAGTGTAGAGCACAAAAAATTATCAATTTTAGTGTAACAACCCTAGTAGAATATATACTTAGGGATTATTATGTAAAAGATTTATTAGGTAATAATTTTTTCCTAACATGTTAATAACTAAACAAAGATTGGTCTAATGATATTAATTAAGTATTTATTAATTAATTAAAGGTTATAATTTTGATTAATTAATTAATTAATTAACTACCTATTATATTCAATAACATGGGTATAAATTTAAAAGAGTTAATAAATTATATTATTAAAAAAAAAGGGTTACGTATACAGAAGGGATAAGGGGCATTAATAAACGGATAGGGAACATTAAATAATTGGATAAGGGGCATTAACTATGGGTAGGTAAGGAAGTAAATGGGGTGAAAGGGCGGTGAAGGAGGGATATGAGCGGAGGAGGTTACGAAGGAAGGGGATCATTTTCTACGGGAGATTATTATTTTTTTGAGGGGCTCTCTTGGATTTGGAGAGAGGGGAGTTGAGTTTTGGAGTCGGAAGGATTAGTTCAGGGGGCACCGGTTTGCTGGGGGTTTTGGGCACGGGGGCCAGGATATCCATATGGTATCCTGGAGCTAGGTAGTTTTCCTAGTTGGCAGGGTGGAAACTCGGTTTTGGGCAGAGTTGGTACGTGGATTCAAACTGGGCAAGGCAGGAACAGGAAGATCAACAAGACAAGAAAAAAATGGAGGGTTAGCATCAGACCTAGGTATGTTAATTTATGTATTTGTTTTATGAAATTTAAGGAATACGATGTGTTATGAGGCTCTCCATAAGCTAATCTATTTGTGCAATTAAATTTATATGTTTTGGTGATTAATCTATTTGTGCAATTAAATTTATATGTTCTCGTGATTAATCTATTTGTGCAATTGAAATGATTTATATCAAATTTTTATATACAAGTCACTACACATGGTATCAGAGCGCCTCGTTCACAATCTGGAGCCTTAAGGGCCAAGTTCCCAGCTCCAACTCCAGCTATGGCTAACCTGCAAACAAAACACAAAAAATTTAACACAAATATAAAAATAAATGAAATGCGAGTTGAAAATGTAAAAACAAATTTACCAAAGTAAAACAAGTGAATATGAATACAACTAGGGTTGTTACAGTAAGCCAACAGTAGAAGACCCATCTACACTAAAAGCAGAAATCACTACTCAATTCTGTTATAAGTGAATATAAAGCATCATTCAAGACATTAGGATCCCATGAATCTAAGCTACACGCGTCGTTTATAAAAATGCCACCTAATCCACAAAAGTCTGAATCTATGTACAGTGTTATTACAAGTGAATACTACCAAGGTTAAATATAAACAAAAAAGAAGAAGGTTTTGATAGATCTGTAAAAATCATTTCCCAGGTTGCAGGAAAAAATGGAATTTGCTAAGATTTCCCTAGAACCAGCAGGTGACCTTAAAAACTGCCTCAGGCTATGTAAGCAACGCTTTGAACCTCCTAAGCCATGGTCTGTTATGTTGAACTTTACCAATTAAAATAAATATTAATTTAAACCTTGTGTTTGTACCAATGCTTTGGACCTGCATTTTGAATCATCTCAGAAATACAGATCATTGATTTTAAATTCCATATGAACCAATTAAGGTGGGTGTTTAAGTATATTTAATTTTGATTTTGTGTAAACAAAGCTTAAAAGCTTCAAGTATAATTGTTTTTTTAGAATAAAATAAAAGAAGATTGACAACATTATTCTCAGTGTGACTTGGGAAGTCTGCAATGGTGACTTCAGTATCGATCTTCAAATACAATGGAAGTTGATTTAACAATTACGATCACTTAACTATTCATATTTCAAATGAAATGGATGTTGACTTAGCAATTACACGTGCATGAGAGTAGTTTCATATATATGGAGAATTTTGGAGAAGCCAGTAAATATCATTTGAAATTTTCTTGTGATAAGATCCTTGGTGTTAATAATGATTCGTTGCTCAACTCTGTACTTCCTCAAGATCTGGAGCAGAAAAATTACACATTAATGTTTGATGAACATTTTGGTTATAGTGAAGAAAAATGGTTATGACCAAAGGGAGTCTTGGAGGACAAAGAGATATTTCTCTTGTACTGTTATTCACACTGATTTGCTCCATATTTGGAGCAAGAGTTTATATCTTAGACAGGGTGTGGGCAGACCCTATCTACCCTATTTTAATGAAGTACAAAGCTCCAACAATAATCAACAAAATAACCATAATTTGGAAAGCTGTACATATGTCGACTTGATGAGAGAAGTTCACCACTTCGATAAAGAAGATAGTAACCATGAGTCTAGGATTATTCATTAAGACAGTAAAAGTTGTAATGAACAACATTCAAAAGGGACCCTAAGTGTGAAAATGGAGGAAAAGAGCACAAACCTATACTCGCAAGATATTTCTGAAAATTAATATAGAGTACGTGGACTACCCTACAACAGAATTTTCATGTCTAATTTGGGTTGCATAACGCAATCAAGCACTATGGCAGCCTTATAACCCTGAATTTTGCAAGTAAACGAGGGATTTAGATCAAAACTTTTTTTTTTGATGATATGACTACCTAGATTCCAAATGTGTGTTTGATGTTATGTTGCACTTGCTAGTAAATATGGCTATATTTTCCAGCAATAATGAAAGAGAGTATCCCAGCATCTGGAAGAGAAGCTAGAAAGAGTGTGCAATATTTATGGAAACCCTTGAATCCACCTTAGTTCATGTTTATATGCCTCGCTAAAGGAAATATGAATGGTGGATTGGCTCTTGGTCATCCATTGCTTGTTTGTTTTGTGAACGAAAATTATAACAGTCAAGTATTCATTACATGTCTCATGCGCTATGAGAAAGAAATCATATAAGTAGTAATGCAAAATTTAATCCAAACCAGAAGTAATCTACAAAACAAATATTGTTGAAACAAGTTCAGAAATGATAAATGTGGACTACCCATGTGAAGTTGGATAACGTCCAAAAATAAAAATAAAAACAAAGCTGAACGATGAATTTGACTTGAAAAGAGTGTGTCAAATATAAATGAGACAAAGCTATACGCTAGAAAACCTGATAAAGCTCTTCAGAATTACTAGTTCTTCTCAATTTTTAGATATATTTAGCGATTTTCCCCTTTTCCCAACCCAGTTCACCAAATTAAAGCTCGAAACTAACAGATTCCTAGCCTGATTCAAACCGCACAGTATTAGAACTGTTTCTATTGTTGTCCGAAACTAAAAAAAATTATAATAGATCTCCACACTTATAAACAACTATCTATTGTAAATAAAACTGCCAAATCTCATAAATGACACATTTCTTTACCATTTACAATGATCTTGAACTGATTTCTAAACTTCTTCGATTAAATTCGATGTTCCAATGAACAAATTTATCATTCCAAGCCATTTTTATGCTGAATTCTCTCATCAGATCAGCCGTCATCCTTCAACAGCTATAAAACTCTCAAATTTTGATCTGGAAGGCAGCTTAATTGCACGAATCGATGAAAGGAACGAAACAATAGATCTACCCAATAGGCTAAAAGCAAGTCTGGCAATAACCCACGATAGAAAATGCATTTTGAGTGTATTGAACACACAATTGAATCCGTTGTAGATAGCAGCAACAGAGCCGTAGTTGTTCCCATCGCCCTATGAGCCAAGAGAGTCTTGAGGGTTGTGAGGTCTTTGAGTGTTGGATTCTTCACATGGAACGTATGAGCGTCTTGGTGCTCCTACTGCACTGCACTTACGTTCACAGCGAACGAGGATTTCTTACTGGGGATTCCTATCAAGACAAAGGGGCCGACAACCTCTCCTACCAACAAAATGCCATGCACAAAGCCATGACTAGAACAACACCAGCGCACATGAGGCCACGCACAGGAGTCTCAAAAGGGATGAGCATGGTGAGAGAGGGGCACGTTGGCCTCATGCGAGGACCCGCCGCCCACGTTAAATTTGTTTTTTTTTAATTATTATTCTTATTTAGTTTTTTTTTTTGTTTTTTTTATTTTGGTTAAATTGTTAATGTTTCAATTTAAATTCAATGTAAAATTTTAAATGTTTGATTTTAAATTAATATTAAATTTAAACTATTAAACTTTAAATTAATGTTAAATTTTAAATATAATTTAATTTAATGTTTAATTTTAAATTTTAGTAAATAGAATATAATTTAAATAACATATAGTTAATTTGGAGTTTAAGTTTTATGATTACTTAATTGTATGATTAGTTAATTATATTTTATGATTAATTAATCATGTTTTAATTAATTAATTATATTTTATGATTAATTAATCATGTTTTAATGTTTTAATTAATTAATTATGTTTTAAATTTATTTATAATTAAAATTATGTTTAATTATATTTAAAATTTATAATTCGTGCTTAAGGAAGGAGGAGCAACTTCCTCCAAATTAGTTTCCTCACACTGACAGTGTAAAGGATTTTGGTAGATGCTAGTTGTGTCGATCTCAAGAATGGCATCAAGAAAAGTGGATGCGACTAATTGAAGTGACTAATTAGATTGTTTTTAGCGAAAGGTTAAGGACCTAGAACGAGATAAGCGGGAGGGGGCTCAAGGCCACCACAATATGATAACAGATTCGCACCAAGGACAGTAGCCGCAGGGATTTAAATGGCAACGAGTGCAGCATCTCATTCATTGCCAACAATGTAGATAGGTCCACGACCATCTCAGGGAACAACTAGTAGGGGCAGGGGTTCTAGGGGAAGGAACTCATGTCAGAGACAGTCACATAATAGTGCACAGGTTCAATCTCATGTTACCGGTTGGGGATGTGGAGGACCCCATTACCAGCGTGACTGCCCAGGGTTGCAATCAGGATTTGTGCTAAGAAAAGGAAAGGCCTCGATGGGAAGAGCAAGTAGCAGCCACCAGATTTATGCAGCAGTTAATAATCGCCAGGCTGAACATCAATCCATGGTGGTGGAGTCATCAGGTATGCTAAATCATATCAATGTCAAGATTTTGTTTGATTTTGGTGTGACAGATAGTTTCATTTCACCATCTGCATTAGAAAAGAGTGGGTTGGCATCCTACGAGCACGATGACTTTAAACAAGTCGAGATGGCTTCGGGGAAAAAACAAGCAGTAGGACCTAGTGTCGATAACTGTATAGTAGACATGGGAGTGTGTACTACCAGGTTGAAGGTATACGTCACTACTCTTGGGGCGTATGAACTAATCATTGGAATGGATTGGTTAGCATCTCACCGAGATTTGGTAGATTGTTTCGCAAAGAGGGTGCTTTGTGTCGACGATGAAGGAAGACCAGTAGAGATCCAGGGTGTACAGAGAAAAGTGTCATTACGCTTTATATCGACTATGAAGGTTAAGCGATGCTTGAGGAAAGGGTTTCGATTGTATGTAGTGGAAGAAGTGAATGAAAGGAAGGGACCCTCATTGGATCAGTACCCAGTATTGTCAGAATTTCAGGATGTTTTTCTGAATGAGTTACCAAGGTTACCTCCTGAGAGGGAGCTTGATTTTACTATTGAGCTAAAACCTGGTGCAAAACCGATCTCCAAAAATCTGTATCGGATGATAGTGCTAGAAATTTGTGAATTGCAAATGCAGTTGAAAGAGTTACTGGACTTAGGGCTAATAAGGCCCAGTGTTTCACCTTGGGGCGCACTGGTAATTTTTGTAAAGAAGAAGGATGGATCCTTAGGACTATGTATAGACTACAGGGACTTGAACCATGCTACAATGAAAATAGCTACCCAATGCCACAAATAGATGACCTCTTCGATCAGATGAAAGGAGCAGCGATATTCTCAAAGATTGATTTGCCATCAAGGTTTCATCAGTTAAGGATTAAGGAAGGTGATATCCCAAAAACTGCGTTTCGAACTTGGTTTGGACATTACGAGTTTGTTGTACTACCTTTCGGATTGACCAATATACCAGCAGTATTCATAAGCCTCATGAACGATGTATTCTGGAAGTACTTAGACCATTTTGTAAAAGTCTTTTTAGATGACATCCTCATCTATTCCAAGAATGAAAGAGAACATGAGGAACACTTGCGAATAGTGTTGTCCTGCCTTAGAGAGAACAAATTGTATGGGCAGCTGTCGAAGTGTTCCTTCTTCCAGAAAGAGATCCACTATTTCATATCATTTCCAGCGAAGGAATCTTTGTGGACCCAGAAAAAGTAAAGGCCATTATGGAGTGGCTAGTGTCGAAAAATGCCCATGAGGTGAGAAGCTTCATGGGGCTAGCAGGTTATTATCGAAGATTTGTGGAAGGATTCTCCAAAATATCGAAACCCATCACCACCTTGTAGCGTAAGGGGGTCAGGTATGAATGGACAGAAGAGTGTGATAGTGCATTCACTGAGCTTAAGAGGTTACTAACCAGTGCGCCAATTCTACGAGTGTCATATATGGAAAAGGACTTCACAGTCTACACGGATGCCTCGAAGCAAGGGATGGGGGCCGTGCTAATGCAGGATGGAGGAGTGATAGCCTATGCATCAAGGAAGTTGAAGAAACACAAAGAGTTATACGTGACTCATGATTTAGATTTGGGAGATGTAATGCTAGCTCTGAAAATTTGGAGGCACTATCTTGTTGGGAGAAACTTTGAGCTCAAAATGGACCATCAAATTTTAAAACATCTCTTCACTCAAAGAGATCTGAATGCCAGGCAAAGGCGATGGAGTGAGTTTATGAGTGAGTACGATTTTGGTATTTCGTACATCAAGGGAAAGGAAAATGTGGTCGCAGATGCCTTGAGAAGGAGACCACGTATCTTCTCCTTGGTAACCTTAAAGGCCAATCTGAGGGAACATGTGTTGACACAACTCCCAAAAGATAGTTGGTATTTAAAGGTTACTTCAAACCTCCATAGCAGGAGGCAGTTAGATCCAAAGTATGAAGGATATAGTATGGAAACAGACGGACTGTTAAGATATTAAGGAAGGATGTACATCCGTGAGAATGGGGATATTCAAAGAATCATACTGAAGGAATCCCATAGAGAACTTTATTGTGCGCATCCGGGTGTGAAGAAGATGTACACAAATATGAGGAAGCTCTTCTTTTGGGTAGGCATGAAGCGCGATGTAGTCCATTTTGTCGCCAAATGCCTAGAGTGTCAACAAGTGAAAGCCGACCACCATCACCCGAAAGGCCTCCTACAACCACATGATGTCCCTATGTCCAAGTGGGAAGTCATCTCTATGGATTTTGTTGTCAGGTTGCCGATCAGATCTCATAGACACAATGCCATTCTTGTGATAGTGGATAAGCTAACCAAGAGTGCTCATTTTATTCCGGTTAGAGACACTTACAATGTCACTGTGTTTGTAAGAGAGGTTATCTGTTTGCATAGGATACCTAAGAAGATCATTTCAGATAGGGACTCCAGATTCACTTCTAGGTTTTGGACAAGTTTACAGTCAGTGTTGGGGACTCAGTTGAATTTAAGCACAACTTATCATCCTAAAACAGATGGGAAAATTGAGAGAGTAAATCAATTCATGGAAGACATTCTTAGGATGTATGTCATGGATAATCAAACCCAGTGGGAGAAGTACTTACCTTTGGTAGAGTTTTCCTACAATAACAGTTTTCATAGTTCCATCGGAATGCCACCCTACGAAGATTTGTATGGGAGGCCATGCAGAATGCCATTGAGTTGGGATAGACTATAAGACCGAGTAACAGTTGGGCTAGAATTGATTCAAGAAATGGAGGAACAGGTGATTCAGATTAGGCAGAGACTAAAGGAAGCACAAGATAGGTAGAAAAGCTATGCAGATGCACGTATGACCGACCGAAGTTATGAAGTGGGAGACCAGATTTTCATTCAAATCAGGCCTAATAAGAGTACCATATGGTTCGGGAAGGGGACAAAGTTGTCACCTCAGTTTATAGGACCATTCAGGATCCAAGAGAAAATTGTATCCGTTGCATATCGTCTCGTACTGCCACCCCACTTGCATAAAACTCATAATGTATTGCATGTATCTGTTTTACATCATTATGTTGCTAATGAATCACATAAACTAAATTGGAAGGAATTGCAGGTATCAGACGGGGGAACCCTCACGGTCCGACAGCTCAGGAACCGTCTGGTAGACCAAGTTAAGGTCCAATGGGACAAGTATAGTCCATGATCTGCTACTTTGGAAGATGTCGAGACACTACAACGAGACTATCCCTCACTTTTTTTGACCACCTCGAGAACATGTTTCTCAAAGGATGGGTGTATGTAACACCACCTTTTGACTTAGACAGCCAGGATTACCTGAGGCCTATATACTTTATTTTCTAGTCACAATGAAACTATTAAGTGATACACCTAAACTTTAAATGTATGAACTTTTACAAATGATTAAATGTTATTGATGATGATGTATGTAATGCGATCTATTATGTGAATGTAAATTTTACAAATGTTTAAATGTTATTGATGATGATGTATATGATGCGACATATTGTGAGAATGTGAATTTAATTAATGTTTAAATGCTATTAGGATGATGTTGGATATGATGCAGTCTATTTTGGGTAAATGATAATCTTATAAATGGGTGTCGAAATTGAATTATGGGATATTATAAGATCTATTTCTAACTGGAAAACTTTGATGTTAATTTATCGGTACAGGGATACCAAATTGAAATGATGATAGTATGCAATTACATGATGATAATGCATAGAAATGTATGAGTTTGTGTTACATACTAATCTGGAGGTTATGGCTATGAAATAGCCAAGGGATAATGATGATGAAAGTGGATATCAAGACCACTAATCAAGAAACATTATGGTATGAATATTGTATGTGGAATTTATATTGGTTTGGATGCATTGCTATGATATGTGGAGCAGTGCATGATTTCAGGTGATGACACTGCCCAAAACTGAATAAACGATGACAAAACCCCCAGCAACACGGTGCCACTATGTATTCCATTGTAGGGTGTGGACCCTATTCCTGTTAGGAGGGGTGGAGGCATTTCCCACCGTGTATCCTCCATTGTAGGGTGTGGACCCTAGTCCTGTTAGGAGGGCTAGAGGCATTTCCCACCGTGTATCCTCCGAAACCAGAAGTCATGGGAGAATGGTGTTAGTTCACACTCCCCAAGATGTGTGATGATGAATGTCAGATGCCTACTAGGGAAGTTTGGTCGAGATAGCAAAACTTCTTCTTACAGGTTCTATTTGGAGTTAGGTCAATATAGTTGATGCTCCAAGATAGTCTAGCAGAGGAAGGATAGGAATGGATATGGAAGTAGGTTGGGGAGGAAGGATGAGTAGTAATAGTTGAGAAGGTATAGAGATCTGTCTTGTGGTGGAATTTAATGTTTTCCCTTCAAAAAAAAAAAAAAAAATATATGAATATTCATAATTTCATAACTAAACCACAGTTGTCTAAATAAAATTGTTGAAATGGATAATTGTAATTAAGGAATTTATCAAACAATTGATTGGTTGTTGTCTTTTATAAAAGGCTAGTCTTGCTGACTGGATTGGATGCATACATAAATTACTAAAGGATGATAGTTTTGATTATTAGTACATGCACGAGACTTGTATGTACTAGCTACACATGCATTTCTTGTACATATACACTAATATGCATGAGTTTTCTTGACTTACTTACTGATAATGTCGGTTAATTATTATGAATATGTGAACCATATTTCTTTTCCTTTTACCATAAGACACCTTAACCTCGGGATGAAGTTTCCTAAAGGGTGGGTGTATGTAACATCCCTAGTAGAATATATACTTAGGGATTATTAAGTAAAAGATTTATTAGGTAATAAATTTTTCCTAACATGTTAATAACTAAACAAAGATTGGTGTAATGATATTAATTAAGTATTTATTAATTAATTAAAGGTTATAATTTTGATTAATTAATTAATTAATTAATTACCTATTATATTCAATAACATGGGTATAAATTTAAAAGAGTTAATAAATTATATTGTTAAAAAAAAAGGGTTACGTATATGGAAGGGATAAGTGGCATTAATAAAGGGATAGGGAACATTAAATAATTGGATAAGGGGCATTAACTATGGGTAGGTAAGGAAGTAAATGGGGTGAAAGGGCGGTGAAGGAGGGATATGAGCGGAGGAGGTTACGAAGGAAGGGGATCATTTTCTACGAGAGATTATTATTTTTTGGGGGGGCTCTCTTGGATTTGCAGAGAGGGGAGTTGAGTTCTGGAGTTGGAAGTATTAGTTCAGGGGGCACCGGTTTGCTGGGGGTTTTGGGCAGGGGGGACAGGATATCCATATGGTATCCTGGAGCTAGGTAGTTGTCCTAGTTGGCAGGGTGGAAACTCGGTTTTGGGCAGAGTTGGTACGTGGATTCAAGCTGGGCAAGGCAACAACAGGAAGGTCAACAAGACAAGCAGAAAATAGAGGGTTAGCATCAGACCCAGGTATGTTAATTTATGTATTTGTTTTATGAAATTTAAAGAATATGATGTGTTATGAGTCTGTCCGTAAGCTAATCTATTTGTGGAATTAAATTTATATGTTTTGGTGATTAATCTATTTGTGCAATTAAATTTATATGTTCTGGTGATTAATTTATTTGTGCAATTGAAATGATTTATATCAAATTTTTATATACAAGTCACTACATTTAGGTGTCTACATGTTCAAAATGAATGCAAATTTAGATGGATCTACCAAGATTCCTTATCTTCATACAATATGACCTGGAAGATTTCCATGCGGTACAAAGAAAATGCACTTCCTTATATTCATAGATATATGAAATTCACGACATTGATAAAAAATTAATCAAAGTATCCCTACATGGTATTTTAATAGGATTTATACCTTCCAATTGCCCATGTAGACTTCTACAAACTTCTGGATGAACTCTGAAAATGTTGCTATCACAATCTGAGAGAAAACTACAGGAGCATTCTTCAATCTATGAATGTGGTCTTCTTCATGTCTTCCTCTATAATTCACACTTGGTGATATCTTGAGAATTCATCTATAAATGAATACGATTCTTTACTTGCAACATGATCTAACACTTCTTCAATGAAATGTGTTGGAAACGGATCATGCACACATGAAGAATTCATACTTATGTAGTCCACATAGACCCAAATTTCTTATGTGTCTTTCTTTCTCTAGATAAATATGGGGCTAATACACTCTCCTTCTTTGATTGGAAAAATAAGTGTTGCCGCAAGAATTTTGTCCAATTCCTTCTTGGAATTCTCTTTTATTTTAGGATTAAGTTGGTATGGTTTGTGCTTGACATGTTTTCAATTGGGTTTCAACTCAATTTTCATTTCTCCCATGGATCCTTTTATACCTTTCATTTTTTAGAACGTTTTTGGAAACAAGTCCCCATACTCCCACAACAGACTATTTAGTTCATTCATACTTTGATCGTCCCGGTATTCTCCTATATAAGCTATCTTAGAATGATTTGTACTCCCTATATTAACTTTCCACAACTTTAATGGATGGTTATAGAATCTACATGTGTGACTAGGTATAGTATCCTAAATCTCTCTATTGTTTTCCTTTTCTTTAATGATTTCGTTTCTAAGAGCTTCTAAGTGATCGATTTTTTCCAGGTATTTCTCAAATTTACAACAAGGTAAAACTATATTATTAGTTTCAAGACTCGTACTATACTGAAGAAAATTAACATGGTCAACACATAATAAAAGACTTGATCTATTTTTTAAAATCTCAGTAAAATCAATTTCTTTGAATCTTTGAAGGACTGTGTTAAGCTTAGGGTACTTACCTGTAAAGGAGAGGTCCTTTCAAAAATGGTCTTGTAAGGTCTTCCAACAATTTGTTTGTCTTCTAGTCTCCTCATGTATATACCAGGATTTTGGGATTGGACCTAGTGAATGGAGAAATAAAAGAACCCATAGGTGAGAGGGTACTTCCAGAACTCTTCACTACTTTGAGAAACGCTCAATATGCACTTTAGGGTCAGAGTATCCATCGAACAATTGCGCCTCTTGAAAATATATATTCATATCTGCTTCCAACTGATCCCTACTTTGGAATCAACATCAGATGGATTGGTTTGTGTATTCCCACTCCATAAGGAAGGCTTTATGAGTGACCCACCATCTAGCGAGGGTATATTGAAAGGATAATTCAATAACAACGATTGTTTGATCCATCGCTATTTTATCTTCCATGCTGGAAATAATTTTTTTTACCTATGAGGTACCATCATATATTGTGTGTTATCTAAGCTCGGTTCCAATCCATATCATTGCTCTGAAAGTTGCACATCATCTTGAGAATCACTCGTATGAACCCTCCTACCAACTACCAAATGCTAATTATGAATCTTCATCAGTAGGTTGTATGCTTCTCCAACTTACGGAGCCATCTGTAGTGGGATTTATGTAATGTAGTCTCGTTCCTGTTGTTATTGTGTATAATTGGTCAATAATATCTGACTCCATATTGTGGTCCACTGGTTCGGTTTATATAATCCCTAGACATGGATCTAAGAGTTGGAATACTTTTATCCCATATACTTAAAAGATCATGCTGTCCCTCTTTAGATCAATGATAACATAGTTTTGGTATGCCCAATCAATTCCAAGTAGAGCAGGGTAGAGATCTGTATCTTCCATGATTTCAATTACTTCAAAATCGATTGTGGTTTTAATTCCCACAACATCTATTTCCACATTTTCAGCCTTCCTACTGGGAAAATATAGTATTGGTTTGCCATTCTCAACTGGATGGGGAAATATACTAACTAAGGTTTTTCGAAAGCTTCCAAGGTCTTTTTGGGAAGGATGTTGACTTCAGAACCCAATTCTAGCATGACATATTTTATTTCAAAATCATTTAGCTGGGATTCTAACGAAAATTATTTTCTTCTTCACACATTTCTTCTTTGTATTCTTTGGGTATTCTTCTTAGGGATTTTGGTCCTTATTATGGCATCTCGGGTTCCCTCATTTGCCAATATTAGGTATAGTGTGTTTCCCAACTTCTCTCCAAGTTGTTCATCTCTTAGGTTATCAAAGAACAATTGAAACCATACATTGATTACATTTTGAGACTATTGAGGGCGTCTCCTTAGAATTACAAAGTTTCTAGGTGTTGGTGGTGAGGTAGGATATTGAGAAAGTTTAGGTTCAGAGGCGCCTTTAGGGGGATTATCCAATATCTCTGGAGTAGGGATAATATTAAATATTTCTATTGCATATTCGAAAAATAACTTTTGTTTTAGTTATGAATGTGGTATTATTCTTATCTTCCTCTATGATTCTCACGTGATGATATCCTGAGAATTTTTCTGTAAATGAATTAGATTATTTTCCCACAACATGATCTAACACTTTGTCACAAAAAGGTGTTGCAAACAAATCATGCACAAATGAAGATTTCATATTTTTGTAGTCCACATAGACCCAAATTTCCTCTGTGTGTTTCTTTCTCTAGATAACTATGGGGCTAATCCACTCTGCTTCTTTGATTGGGAAAATAAGTCCTACCATATGAATTTTTTCCACTTCCTTATTGGCCTTCTCATTTATTCTAGGATTAATTTTGTATGGTATGTGCTTCACATGTATTCAGTCGGTTTTCAACTCAATTTTCATTTCTCCCATGGCTTTGTTTATAACTTTCAATTCTAAGAACGTTTTCAGAAACAAGTCCCCATACTCCCGCAATAGGCTATGTACTTCATTCATAGTTTTCTTGTCCTAGTAATATCCTATAGAAGATATCTTAGGATGAATTGTAGTCCATATATTGAATTTTCGCAACTTTAGTGGATGGTTATAGGAGCTACAGGTGTGACTAGGTATACTATCCTAAATCTCTCTACTGTTTTCCCTTTGTTGAATGGTTAAGTTTCTAAGATCTTCTAAGTCATCGGGTCTTTCCAGGTATTTCACAACTTTACAACAAGGTAAAACTATCTTATCAGTTTCAAGACTCATACTAGACTGAAGCAAATGAACATGGTCAACACATACTACTGGACTTGATCTATTTTTTAAAATGTCAATAAAAAGAATTTCTTTGAATCTTTGAAGGACTGTGTTAAGACTAGGGTACTTATCTGCAAAGGAGAAGTCCTTTCTAAATTGGTCTTCTCATGTCTTCCAACAATTGTGTTGTCTTCTAGTATCCTCATGTATATACTAGGATTTTGGGATTGGACCTAGTGAATGGAGAAATACATCAACCCATAGGTGAGATGGTACATCCAAAACTCTTCACTACTTTGAGAAATGCTCAATATGCACTTTAGGGTAAGACCATCCATCGAACAGTTGTGCCTCTTGCAAATATACATTCATCTCTTCTTTCAGTTGATCCCTACCTTGGAATCGACATCCGATGGTGTGTTTTTTGTCTTCTCACTCCATTATCAAGGATTTATGAGTGACCCACCATCTAGAGAGGGTATCTTGTAAGGCTAAGTCAAGAAAAAATATCGTTTGATCCGTCACTATTTTATCTTCCATGCTAGAAAGTAAATTGTGTACCTCTAAGGTACCATCATATATTGGGTGTTCTCTGACCTTGGTTCTAATCCATCTCATTTATCTGAAAGTTGCGCATCGTCTTGAGAATTGTTTGTATGAACCCTTCTTCCAACTGTCAAACGCTAATTATGAATCCTCATCAGCAGGTTGTATTCTTCTCCAAGTTACCAAGCCATCTGCAGTGCAATTTATGTAATATAGTCTAGTTCCTATTGTTATTGTTTATAATTGGTCAATAGCATCCGAATTTGTATCGTGGACCACTGGTTTAGTTTATCTAGTCCATAAACATGGATCTAAGAGATGGAATACTTTTATCCCATCTACTTAAAATGTCATGGTGTCCCTCTTTATATCAATGATCAGATATTTTTTGTATGCCCAATCAATTCTGAGTAGAGAAGAGTAGAGATCCTTATCTCCCATGATTTCAATTACCTCAAAATCGGTTGTGGTTTTAACTCCCACAACATATATTTCCACATTTTCCAGCCTTCCTACTAGGAAAATACAGTATTGGTTTTCCATTCTCAACTATATGGGGGAATATACTAACCGAGGTTTTCCTAAAGTTTCCCGGGTATTTTTGTGTAGGATATTGAAATCACATCCCAAATCTAGCATGACATCTTTTATTTCAAAATCATCTAGCTCAGATTCTAACCTAAATTATTTTCATGTTCGTTGTAAGAACCCTCCTAGCTAAGGACAACTACTCTGTCAACCGGTGCAAATTTTCTTTTGTTTGTTAAAGTGTGTGCACGCGTAGAAGAAACAACCCCCTCGACTCTACGTCACCACTCGAACCAACAGGATGCAAGTAAGATGAACACAATCAAGACGACCCGACATATCACAGTGACAACAAGAAACAACGCCCCTGGACATAATGCGTGCAACTAGCAGCTGTAAGCCGAACAGACACCAGGGGTTAGGCACAGTAAGGTCACAGAATGAAGGAATCCATGGTAGTGTCACAGTAGTGGAACTGTGCCTTTAAATAGCCTGAGACTACTGATACGGCTCAGAGTGTGTCGCAAGAGTGGAACTGTGCCTTTAAATAGCCCGAGACTCTTGATACGACACTGGATTCCTTCCACCGGATTTACACACAGACATAAATACTACGCTACGAGAGGTGTGTAGATCCCGCCCGACATGAACAGACTACGCAATAAAATACCACCAAGTATTACAAAATCTGGGACAATCATGACCTCTATGGGAGACGCAGGTTAGAAGAACTCAATCGACACTGTGCTTAATTCAAGGCATTCCAACATATAATTTCCTCATTAAAAATAAACATTACCATCTCCTAATAATTAACACGGAACAATAATAATGTTGGCATTCCTTACCCTACGCATACAATCAGCCTCCTTGCTTTTGATTAGTACTCTAGCAAATAATACATTTAACCTTAACAATTATTATTAACATTAACTTGACCAAGAGCATTAACATTAGGCATTACAATCAATGGAAACTAAAAAGAATCCAAATTAACATTGACATGACAATAATCATTAACATTTCAACTAAGCCAATAATAACATTGTGATCTAAACATCATCCGAACATTCATCCAACAGATATTAGCAATGTGACTCACCCAATCATCACTAACCTTGCAAATTAAAACGACCCTTATTGTTGCCATCAACAAGTAATATCAGGGCCATTAAGCAATTATTAAATTGCGAATCAACCATCGTCAATTCCCTGGAAATTAAAACAACCTTATCCTTGCAAATTAACAAGTAATTATCATGGCAATTAAACAAATATTAATTTTCATGCATCATCATTGCCCTGGCAAATTATACATCCTTATTATTGCAATTTAAATGATTAATACCAAGGTAATAAAACAAATTATTAATATTTCCATTTTAACGAGCATTACCATTGCCATTAAGCAAATATTAACATCTATGTAAAATTTATTATCATTGCACCCAAATTAAACAATATTAACATATAAGCATATAACAGATAATCAAATGAATGCCTATTATTAACATGGCCAATAACTAGTATAACATTAATATGTTGAAACCAATAATATGTGAAAGCCAATATTAATATTGCACCTAAACCATGTCGATATAATCATTTAAACAAGCATTGGCAATTGCATTCAAACTTAAAAGCTAATAACATATAAGCATATAACAAGTGATAATATCATGCCTATTAACTCATGCCTATCTTATCATTCCCTTCACGTCTCAATTATTCGAATAAATGAGGAAATTAGGGTTAATGCCTACAAGGGAATTTACAAAAATTAATCCAAGTAAAAAGGCATGTCCGCTTTTTATATAAACAATAATGCAATAAATTTCCAGCAATAATTGACCTCGCTAAGACATAATTATTAATAAAAACCCAAAAGCTATCATTTGAATAACAATAAAGAATGATCAATTAATTGCTGGCAATATTAACACGCTATGACATAATCATCAATAAACTAACGAATTATCATTTGAGTAACAATAAATAAGATCTTTATCATTAGGAACAAGGGCTAGCATTTCTTTACCTACGCCCACGTTTATTGCACCCAACCCTAGATTCTGAGCGTTGAGGCGGAAAAGGGATGGCGTCCGCTCACTGCCCAACACAGGTTAGTGAACGAATACCTATCAGTTTTGAGCTACAATGGACTGTCACTTCCTTAAAGCCTTTACTTTCAAGCCTCGATCTAAGGTATAGTATCGTCGCCTTAGTGTGCAATCTAGACGACCAGGGTATTGGCGAGCATTGCTATGACACAGGATTTTGTAACTTTTGTTGCCATGAACAGCAAGGAACATGAAGTATTGTGGATGCTACAGGATTATGTTAACAGAACTGAATTAATTCCCAGCACTGTATATTCGTATTTTAACAGCAAGTCAGCTGCTTGGTAAATGGATTTATACATTATTTAAATCTGAGTTAAATTTCTTCTTGGAAAAAGAACGGCTACCTGGCAAACTGTGGGCACTCACCACGCTGCCCAACTTCAACGGCACCGCAACCCAACACGGTTTTGAATGCCACGGAGGAGAAGGGGGTTCTTGCTAAACCCTAAGGGTACGCTGCGCAGGCTCCAGAACCGATGCCGGTAGACATGATTCTTCAGACAGGGATGGTTTAACATTTTTTTTAAGGTGTGAAGGATAGCTCATGACTCGTGACAGTAAACTTTTGAAATAATGAAATATTTCTGTTTATTATTACTATTAATGTTTAATTTTCGTTAATATAAGCTTTCATATTGGATTGGACTCTGGAAAATCTTTAATCCCTAATAATTTTGCTATTTTGTGGCTACGAGTGGATCATGAATGAGATAAAACGTTCAACTGTGAGGCTGTGACGCATTGTCTTCGTTCCGTCGGATAATCTTACTGGAAACATATGGCCAGTAGTTGGGAAAAGACCGTAAGAGAAGCTATTGAGCGTCAATGTTCCACTCTGATATTTAAATGAGAAAGTCGACCCAACATTAAAGGGATAATATAACCCTGTCATTAACTGCCCGTATTGACCAGAATGTTGGACAGAATTAATGAAACCAGGATAGTATATTGAACAGCAATATTGGAACAACAATATGGAACAACCATATTGAATAATAATATTGAACCCAAAATATTAAACAGCCGTAATAAAACAATTTCCTTAAACGGTGATATGGAACCCTAAATCGAACGCTAATTTTGAACAACGCTTTAATATGATAATGGAACCATGGGTATGAAACGCAATTATTAATTGGAAAAGTTAACGCAGCGTTATTGAAAACAGATACATTGAAACACAGAGATATGGAAGCAGATTTTTAGGTACATTTAACTCAGACCAACACAGACCCTTATGACTGCAACTGTAAGACATTAAGACGTAGAGTAAAGGCTCAAACGCTCCATACACCGTGGCTAAAAATGCTCAGAAATCAAATGCTACCATGCCCAGGAACAATTGCCAAACGCCCACTGTGTGTGATCGACTACCCAGTAGGAAATTGCTCACTGCGGGTGATAACTACGCCCCAAACAAGAATGGTTTACTGTATCAAGGAAAACGCCCAACCTGGGAAGGCTTCACGGTATATAAATCATCTCGCCCACCAAAAGGAATAAAGACGACCAAGGTAAAATTCCCACAGTGTAACAAAAACGCCCCAACAGAAGATTCCCCACAGTACAAATGAAAACCCAACGAAAGCAAAACGCCCAATGTAAAACGAGAATCCCATGGAGAAAAACAATGCCCCATACAAGAAAATGAAGACCCACTGGGAAATCGCCCACTTTATAAAATGAAACCCCCACAGAGAAGAATGTGCCCAAGGTACAAAAATGAAAACCCACTGGAAGAAAGAGCAACGCCCCCCGAAACATCAAACACCAGCAATAATATAAAAATCCCTTTCTCAGCTATTATAACAGTGGTAAATACTTTATTTACAAGGTGGGTAGCAGCCGTAAGGGTTCCATGGTCACGCCAATATCCATTAAGCTACAGTTCACATACACGATTCACACTATATCCATTAAAACTACAAGTTGTGCAAGCCATTAACTACAGTTTATAAATATGTATAGCAAGATAGAAAACCCAGAGATTTACATACCTGTGACCTTAACGCTTGCAGCAATGTTTCTTGTGCTCCCGCCACTCCAGCTCCTACTTGCCGACCGCGAAGAACCCACCGGTACCTCCCATCCAAATGCTAGGGGTACTCTTCTTCCCCCTCAGCCCCCCAAGCCGCAAAGGGGCCACACACAATCAGAGAGTAACTAGCTTCTCAGCTCGCCTCCAAGGCTGAGCTACCACTCAATTCTGCTGAGAATCCCCAACTCCTACAAGCAATCAGTCCAGCCTCTAGTTTGACAGCATAACAATACCAATCTGAGAAAAAGTCCCCTTTCCTTCCCCCTCTCCCTTCCTTTATCTAGTCTCAAACCCTAATTCTCTTTTTCTTAGGTTTCCCCCCTTTTTCCCTTTTGATTTTCTTATTTTTCTTTTTAATTTATTTTGTTTATATTAATTTATTTTATTTTTCTTTTCAAAAACTCCAAGAGTATGTGCTCTCATTGTTAATGTCCTTTTATTTTCACAATCTTAACTTTATTTGTTTAAAATTTGTTTATAATATAAATATACATGTATATATTTTCATTTTTCTATTTTATAAGCATGCATTCATCATTGTAGTTTATCATTATCCATCATTTAAATTTACCATTAATATGTCTATATATATATAGGATAAAGAGAGATTAGGGTGATGGAAAACATGTGTAGGGGAAAAGTAAGTGTATTACATAAAATGAATAAAGACGAATTACGGGGAGGGATGGCGATTTAGTAGTGTGAACTGGACAAGTAAAGGGAGATGGATACTGGAAGGTCAAGGCGATGGAGGGTAGTTTAAAAGTAGACATGGATAATGAGAGGATAATGGTCTGTGTTTTTGTTTTTCTTTTTTCTTTTCTTTTTTTGAATTTTTATTTGTTAAGGCCATACTAAATTCCCCCCCCTTTTTCTAGAAGGTCTTAGGCTTAGGGTTTAGATTCTGAGCTAGGCGACGATAGGTTAAGGGAATTTCATAAGGTTTTATTCAGGCGCTGATGACTTAGGGTTACTTAGGCTGACCCCTCCTCCACAATAATGCGACGTGCCCTTCAGGATGCACCGCGTGCTCCAAGGGTGCCACTCGCCTCTGGAATTTATTTTGGCGACGTGCCCTTCAGGAGGCACCACATGCTCCAAGGGTGCCACTCGCCGACTGGATTGATTGGTAGACCTCTATAACCCCTGGAGTAAACATTCCGCCAGGTGAACTCGTAGGAGACTAAGGGCTCTAAGGAATAAGCCCCCCCGCCTTATTACGCGCCCCTTAGAATCATCGTGAGCGACTGTCGCAGTCGGCCCTCATGACATCGTGGGTCCTCTCGAACTAGGTAATCGTTAACCTACAGTTCGAGCCATGGTGGGAGTGCTAGCAGGAGGTGGCAGGGTTGTTGTCCACCCCTCTCCCTCAACCTCTCTGCAATCATGTGTGGCCCCTTTACTCCATATGTGAGTCAAGTCGGCAAGCTATCGTCATCCTGCATCACCAATAATCATGTCAGAAATGTCAACATAAAATCATCAATCAAATGAAACATCATAATAAACATATCAACTCAAAAGCACACTCCCTGACTCAGTCCGAAGTCCAAGGGGGATCTACCGATGCCTCTGCATCCTCAAGGTTAAAAACCCTGCACACTCAATAAAACTGAGTCAATAGCACCCGTCTACATCAATAGTAACACATCATGTCATCTATCAATCACATCATAATCAAATATAATAGGTCTAACATCAAAAAGGGTCCAGATCACTTGCGAGCAAGTGTCCTCAAATAATAAGTGTTCTCAGTGCGCCAGAGCGGGATGTTACATACACCCCCTCTTGGTCTAAAATTCATCCCGAAGTTTCTCAGTATACATGCAAAAATAAAGTATCACAGTATCATAAGTCTATCTATCAAACAAAAATGGAAACTGTTGACGCATATCATCTGCGTCCTCCCAGGTCGCCGAGTGTGGACTATAACTGTCCCACTAGACCTTGACCTGATCTACCGTTCGATGTCGTAACTGTCGAACGCGATGATATAATATGCGGACCGGCTCAGCCATGAGTGATCCCTCGTCCGATACCTGCAAGGAACTCAGGTCAATCACATGCGTAGGATCACTAATATAATGTCTCAAAACAGATACATGAAAAACATCGTGCATACGCCTCAAAGAATCAGGCAAGGCTAGTCGATAGGCCAGGGGCCCCTTTCTCTCCACAATCTCGAAGGGTCCCATGAACCTAGGAGAGAGTTTAGCTCCCTTTCCAAACTTGATCGAACTATTATGCAGTTTAACCCGCAAGAAGACTCGATCACCGACCTCGTAGCTACGGTCGACTCGGTGCGCATCGGCATAACTCTTCTGTCGATCTTGC
>ML778658.1:413400-436314 GCA_009831015.1 Picea engelmannii | reverse complement strand
TGGGTGATATGCAGTACTAAAGTTAAGCTGGGTTCCCAAGGCCTCTTGGAAACTCGTCCAAAATCGTCCAGTAAACACCGATCCTCGATCGGATATAATCTTTTTAGGTACGCCATGCAGCCTCACAATCTCACTGATGAAAAATCTCGCTATGTCAGGTGCCTGATACGTCGTACGCATAAGAATGAAGTGGGAACTCTTCGTTAGAGTGTCTACTACTACAAAAATCGAGTCGTGTCTCCTTGCCGTCAATGGCAATCCAACAATAAAATCCATCGCTATAACTTCCCATTTTGATTTCGGAATGGCATGTGGTTGAAGTAATCCTGCCGGGTGTCTATGTTCAGCCTTTACCTACTGACACTCTAGACATATAGCCACAAATTTAACTATGTCGGCCTTCATTCCCTTCCAGAAGAATAAGGGCTTAAGGTCTTCCCTCATCTTCGTGACTCCTGGGTGAGCCATGTAAACCTCTCTATGAGCCTCGCTCAGGATCAACATCCTCAACTCGTTGTTAGGTGGTACGTAAATCCGACCTCTAAACCTCAATAACCCATCGTTATCCAATGAATATCCCTCATATCGCGGTACCATCATCGTGTTTTGTCCGATAAAATCCTTGACTTCCTTGTACCAGTCATCGTCACGCTGTAAGGTGAGAATCTTCTCACGTAGATTTGTCTGAAGAGTTAACATCGAAAAGATGCATGGCCTCTGACTCAAGGAATCTGCCACTCGGTTCATTGTTCCCTTTATGTAAGTAATCTCGAAGTCATATTCGCTAAGTAATTCCGACCAACGTTGTTGTCGCGCGTTCAGGTCGCTTTGCGTAAAAATGTGTTGTAGTCCACAATGATCAGTCTTTAATTCGAATTTTTGTCTAATAAGGTAGTGTCTCCAAACCTTCAAGGCATAAACTATGGCTAATAACTCTAAATTGTGCGTCGCGTAATTCTCCTCATGCCTTCTCAACTTTCTCGAAATGTAAGCAATCACTAGTCCGTCCTGCATCAAGACTCCGCCTAAACCTTCCTTGGATGCGTCAGTGCATACCAAGAAGTCTGCGTCCATGTCAGGGACTTTTAGTATTGGCGCGGTTGTCAGCAACTCCTTAAGCCTCCGAAAGGCCTGCGCGCATTTCTCCGTCCAAACAAACTTCTTGTTTTTCTTCTGCAATTCTGTGATAGGATTTGCTATTTTCGAAAAACCCTCGACAAACCGTCGATAGTATCCTGCTAACCCCATAAAACTATGCACTTCTGTGACATTCGTTGGCGCAGGCCATTCCATAATAGCCTCAACCTTGGCTGGATCTATGGCGATACCTTCGCCAGAGATGACATGCCCTAAGTAGTGAATCCTCGATTGGTAAAATGAGCATTTGGACAACTTCCCATATAATTTGTGTTCTCGTAAACATTGTAGTACCAAGCACAAGTGCTCATCATGCTCCTCCGTCGTCCGAGAGTAGATCAAAATATCGTCAATGAATACTTGGACAAACTTGTCCACGTACTCGCGGAACACCCCATTCATCAAACTCATGAATACCCCTGGGGCATTTTTCAGTCCAAAAGGAAAAACAGTAAACTCATAGTGTCCAAATCTTTTTTTAAAGGCGGTCTTAGGCATGTCATCTTCCTTGATCCGTAACTGGTGATACCCACATCGCAGATCGATCTTGGAGAACACCGTCGCTCCCTTCATTTGATCGAATAGATCGTCAATTCTAGGTAAGGGATACTGATTCTTGATCGTCGCCTTGTTCAGTTGACGGTAGTCAATGCAAAGCCTCCATGATCCATCCTTCTTTCGTATGAAAATAACTGGCGCACCCCACGGTGACACACTAGGGCATATCAGTCCCAGGTCCAACAACTCCTTCAGTTTCATTTTCAACTCTTGTAACTCCGGGGTCGACATCCAATAAGGCGTTCTTGCTATCGGTTCGGTTCCCGGTTTCAGGTCTATGGTAAACTCTAGTTCCCTCTCCGGCGGCATCCCAGACAACTCCTCTGGAAATACGTCTGCAAACTCCTTCACCACCGGAAGGTGTTCTAGGCCTTTCGTGACTCCTTTCTCATTTAGCGCGAGGATCGCATATATTTTGCACCCCTTGCGCATACTCTTCCATAACTGTAAGGAAGAGACGGACCGTAGGGAAACTCCCTGGTTCCTTCCTACAATCACATGTCTCTGTCCTTCGTCATCCACCAAGCTCAACCGTTTCATCTTACAGTTGAGAATCACCTCATTCATTTCCAACCAATCCATACCGATCACGATGTCATACGATCCTAAGATCATGAGGTACAAGTTGACTCTCATGAAAAACTCTCCCAGATTAAGGGCACAACCCGTAACCTTTCCTCCAACCTTCTATTTGGCTCCCAAAGCCATCTCCACGAAGCTAAACTCATCCTATTCGACTGCCTTTACCTTAATCCTTTTTAGCGCTGCACCAGAAATGAAACTCTCAGTAGCTCCTGGGTCTATCAAAACACTAAGGGTCTGGTCAGTGAACGTACCTGTCGTCACGAGCACAGTTGACTGGTGCTCGGCCTGGTGGTTGTTCACTGCTGCATGTATCTGATGGGCCTTGCCCATATCTCCCATGGTAGCGGGTCCGGCTGATCCGGACGTCCTGGCCCTCTCCACAGGACAGTCGCGCTGGTAGTGTGGCTCCCCACAAGTCCAACACCCCTTGTTCGGCCCAATAGTCCTGGTACCCAAAGTAGAAGAGGACTGCCCACCGGCCTAAAACCCTGGTCTGTTCTACTGAACAAGCCTAAACTGCTGCTGCTACAGGCGACGCTGCTGCTGATGCTGTGGTCCTCGATAAGATGTCCGTTGCTGAGGCGACGGTCATCGAGGTGTAGTGAACGTGGATCCCCTCTGGAAGCCACGATGTCCCGGTGTATGTCTCGCTGGTGTCTGATTTCGCGGCGCCCCCAATGAACTCTGCCCCACGGGTCTCGCTAAAGTCCGGGTCTGACCCCCGCTGATAAGCTCCTCCTCTGCTATGAGGGCCTTTTGGACAACGTTGTGCAAGGTTTGAGGCATCAAGATCCTAACCTTTGCACGCAGACTGCCATTAAGGCCAAACACGAACCTGTTGACTTTGAGCTTCTATGTGTTAAGGTGTGGAGCATACCGAAGCAGCTCCATGAATCGTGCCTCGTACTCGGACACCGTACGACCTCCCTGTCGTAGCGCGTTGAACTCGTTGAGCTGACGCTCAATGAATTCCTCAGAAAGGTACCTCTCTCGGAACCATTCCTCGAACAGTTCCCATGACACGTCTTCCATGGCCATGTTCAGTTGCGGCAGGAGCGTCTTCCACCAGAGAAGAGCACTCCCCTTCAGTTGAAAGACCGCCATGCGGACCTTCATGTTGGAGGTATAATCGTGAAGTGCGAAGCACATTGCCATATTCTCCAACCATGCCTCGGCTGCTGCACCGTCCGGGGCACCAAAGAACTCGGGAAATTTTACCTTCTCGAGTTCATGGTGAATGCTACCTATGACGGTCGGTGCGCACGACAGAACCTTAGGGGGTGTCGGTGCCCTGGCCTCGTCTCTGTCCAAATGGCTGATCAGAGCCTTAGACATGCGCTGAAAGGATCTCATCATCCCAATAACATCACCAACTGCTATATGTTCCTGTCTGAGCACCTGCTCGCCTCCCTGGGGGTTAGACCCCTCAGACATGGATGTTGTTGGAGGCGTCTCGCCTCCTCCCCTAGCACCCCTTCGTCTGCCTCCGCGGTGTCCTCTAACCATGGTTACCTGCACGCACACAATCAACTCAATCAGCAACAGTATATATATAAAAAAAAAACCCACTCATATCAACGAAAGCCGCAGCGAACCCCAAGTCGCGGGTCGAACCGGCTTTGATACCATATGTAAGAACCCTCCTAGCTAAGGACAACTACTCTGTCAATCGGTGCAATTTTTTTTTTGTTTGTTAAAGTGTGTGCGTGCGTAGAAGAAACAACCCCCTCGACTCTACGTCACCACTCGAACCAACAGGACGCAAGTAAGACGAACACAATCAAGACGACCCGACATATCACAGTGACAACAAGAAACAACGCCCCTGGAAAAAAGGCGTGCAACTAGCAGCTGTAAGCCGAACAGACACCAGGGGTTAGGCACAGTAAGGTCACAGAATGAAGGAATCCATGGTAGAGTCGCAGTAGTGGAACTGTGCCTTTAAACAGCCCGAGATTACTGATACGGCTCAGAGTGTGTCGCAAGAGTGGAACTGTGCCTTTAAACAGCCCGAGACTCTTGATACGGCACTTGATTCCTTCCACCGGATTTACACACAGACATAAATACTACGCTACGAGAGGTGTGTAGATCTCGCCCGACACGAACAGACTACGCAATACAATACCACCAAGTATTACAAAATCCGAGACAATCATGACCTCTACGGGAGACGCAGGTCAGGAGAACTCAATCGACACTGTGCTTAATTCAAGGCATTCCAACATATAATTTCCTCATTAAAAATAAACATTACCATCTCCTAATAATTAACATGGAACAATAATAATGTCGGCATTCCTTACCCTACGCATACAATCAGCCTCCCTGCTTTTGATTAGTACTCTCGCAAATAATACATTTAACCTTAACAATTATTATTAACATTAACTGGACCAAGAGTATTAACATTAGGCATTACAATCAATGGCAACTAAAAAGAATCCAACTTAACATTGACATGACAATAATCATTAACATTTCAACTAAGCCAATAATAACATTGCGATCTAAACATCATCCGAACATTCATCCAACAGATATTAACAATGCGACTCACCCAATCATCACTGACCTTGCAAATTAAAACGACCCTTATTGTTGCCATCAACAAGTAATATCAGGGCCATTAAGCAATTATTAAATTGCGAATCAACCATCGTCAATTCCCTGGCAATTAAAACAACCTTATCCTTGCAAATTAACAAGTAATTATCATGGCAATTAACAAATATTAATTTTCATGCATCATCATTGCCCTGGCAAATTATACATCCTTATTATTGCAATTTAAACGATTAATACCAAGGTAATAAAACAAATTATTAATATTGCCATTTTAACGAGCATTACCATTGTCATTAAGCAAATATTAACATCGCGGCTTTAACCCATATTAATATTTCTATGTAAAATTTATTATCATTGCACCCAAATTAAACAATATTAACATATAAGCATATAACAAATAATCAAATGAATGCCTATTATTAACATGGCCAATAACCAGTATAACATTAATATGTGGAAACCAATAATATGTGAAAGCCAATATTAATATTGCACCTAAACCATGTTGATATAATCATTTAAACAAGCATTGGTAATTGCATTCAAATTTAAAAGCTAATAACATATAAGCATATAACAAGTGATAATATCATGCCTATTAACTCATGCCTATCTTATCATTCCCTTCACGTCTCAATTATTCGAATAAATGAGGAAATTAGGGTTAATGCCTACAAGGGAATTTACAAAAATTAATCCAAGTAAAAAGGCATGTCCGCTTTTTATATAAATAATAATGCAATAAATTTCCAGCAATAATTGACCTCGCTAAGACATAATTATTAATAAAAACCCAAAAGCTATCATTTGAATAACAATAAAGAATGATCAATTAATTGCTGGCAATAATAACACACTATGACATAATCATCAATAAACTAACAAATTATCATTTGAGTAACAATAAATAAGATCTTTATCGTTAGGAACAAGGGTTAGCATTTCTTTACCTACGCCCACGTTTATTGCACCCAACCCTAGATTCTGAGCGTTGAGGCGGAAAAGGGCTCGCGTCCGCTCACTGCCCAACACAGGTTAGTGAACGGCTACCTATCAGTTTTGAGCTACAATGGACTGTCACTTCCTTAAACCCTTTACTTTCAAGCCTCGATCTAAGGTATAGTCTCATCACCTTAGTGTGCAATCCAGACGACCAGGGTATTGGCGAGCATTGCTATGACATAGGATTTTGTAACTTCTGTTGCCATGAACAACAAGGAACATGAAGTATTGTGGATGCTACAAGATTATGTTAACAGAACTGAATTAATGCCCAACACTGTATATTCGTATTTTAACAGCAAGTCAGCTGCTTGGTAAATGGATTTATACATTATTTAAATCTGAGTTAAATTTCTTCTTGGAAAAAGAACGACTACCTGGCGAACTGTGGGCACTCGCCACGCTGCCCAACTTCAATGGCACCACAACCCAACACGGTTTTGCATGCCACGTAGGAGAAGGGCGTTCTTGCTAAACCCTAAGGGCACACCACGCAGGCTCCAGACCCGATGACGGTAGACACAATTCTTCAGACAGGGATGGTTTAACATTTTTTTTAAGGTGTGATGGATAGATCATGACTCGTGACAGTAAACTTTTGAAATAATGAAATATTTCTGTTTATTATTACTATTAATGTTTAATTTTTGTTAATATAAGCTTTCCTATTGGATTGGACTCTGGAAAATCTTTAATCCCTAATAATTTTGCTATTTGGTGGCTATGAGTGGATCATGAATGAGATAAAACGTTCAACTGTGAGTCCGTGACACATTGTCTTCGTTCTGTCAGATAATGTTACTGGAAACATATGGCCAGTAGTTGGGAAAAGACCGTAAGAGAAGCTATTGAGCGGCAATGTTCCACTCTGATATTTAAATGATAAAGTCGACCCAACATTAAAGGGATAATATAACCCTGTCATTAACTGCCCGTATTGACCAGAATGTTGGACAGTATCAATGAAACCAGGATAGTATATTGAACAGCAATATTGGAACAGCAATATGGAACAGCCATATTGAATAATAATATTGAACCCAAAATATTAAACATCTGTAATAAAACAATTTCCTTAAACGGTGATATGGAACCCTAAATTGAACGCTAATTTTGAACAATGCTTTAATATGATAATGGAACCATGGGAATGAAATGCAATTATTAATTGGAAAAGTTAACGCAGCGTTATTGAAAACAGATACATTGAAACGCAGAGATATGGAAGCAGATTTTTAGGTACATTCAACTCAGACCAACGCAGACCCTTATGACTGCAACTGTAAGACATTAAGACGTAGAGTAAAGGCTCAAACGCTCCATACACCATGGCTAAAAATGCCCAGAAATCGAATGTTACCATGCCTAGGAACAGTTGCCAAACGCCCATTGTGTGTGATCGACTACCCAGTAGGAAATTGCTCACTGCGGGTGATAACTACGCCCCAAACAAGAATGGTTTACTATATCAAGGAAAACACCCAACCTGGGAAGGCTTCACGGTATATAAATCATCTCGCCCACCAAAAGGAATAAAGACGACCAAGGCAAAATTCCCACAGTGTAACAAAAACGCCCCAACAGAAGATTGCCCGCAGTACAAATGAAAACCCAACGAAAGCAAAACGCCCAATGTAAAACGAGAATCCCATGGAGAAAAACAATGCCCCATACAAGAAAACGAAGACCCACAGGGAAATCGCCCACTTTATAAAATGAAACCCCCACAGAGAAGAATGTGCCCAAGGTACAAAAACGAAAACCCACTGGAAGAAAGAGCAACGCCCCCCGAAACATCAAACACCAGCAATAATATAAAAATCCCTTTCTCAGCTATTATAACAGTGGTAAATACTTTATTTACAAGGTGGGTAGCAGCCGTAAGGGTTCCATGGTCACGCCAATATCCATTAAGCTACAGTTCACATACACGATTCACACTATATCCATTAAAACTACAAGTTGCGCAAGCCATTAACTACAGTTTATAAATATGCATAGCAAGATAGAAAACCCATAGATTTACATACCTGTGACCTTAATGCTTGCAACAATGTTTCTTGTGCTCCCACCGCTCCAGCTCCTGCTTGCCGAACGCGAAGAACCCACCGGTACCTCCCAGCCAAACGCTAGGGGTACTCTTCTTCCCCCTCAGCCCCCCGAGCCGCAAAGGGGCCACACACAATCAGAGAGTAACTAGCTTCTCAGCTTGCCTCCAAGGCTGAGCTACCACTCAAGTTTGTTGAGAATCCCCAACTCCTACAAGCAATCAATCCAGCCTCTAGTCTGACAGCATAACAATACCAATCTAAGAAAAAGTCCCCTTTCCTTCCCCCTCTCCCTTCCTTTATCCAGTCTCAAACCCTAATTCTCTTTTTCTTAGGTTTCCCCCCTTTTTCCCTCTTGATTTTCTTATTTTTCTTTTTAATTTATTTTGTTTATATTAATTTATTTTATTTTTCTTTTCAAAAACTCCAAGAGTATGTGCGCTCATTGTTAATGTCCTTTTATTTTCACAAGATTAACTTTATTTGTTTAAAATTTGTTTATAATATAAATATACATGTATATATTTTCATTTTTCTATTCTATAAGCATGCATTCATCATTGTAGTTTTTCATTATCCATCATTTAAATTTACCATTAATATGTCTATATATATATATAGGATAAAGAGAGATTAGGGTGATGGCAAACATTTATAGGGGAAAAGTAAGTGTATTACATAAAACGAATAAAGAGGAATTACGGGGAGGGATGGCGATTTAGTAGTGTGAACTGGACAAGTAAAGGGAGATGGATACTTGAAGGTCAAGGCGATGGAGGATAGTTTAAAAGTAGACATGGATAATGAGAGGATAATGGTCCGTGTTTTTGTTTTTTTTTTTTGTTTTTTTTTTTGAATTTTTATTTGTTAAGGCCATACTAAATTCCCCCCCCTTTTTCTAGAAGGTCTTAGGCTTAGGGTTTAGATTCTGAGCTAGGCGACGATAGGTTAAGGGAATTTCTTGAGGTTTTATTCAGGCGCTGATGACTTAGGGTTACTTAGGCTGACCCCTCCTCCACAATAATGCGACGTGCCCTTCAGGATGCACCGCGTGCTCCAAGGGTGCCACTCGCCTCTGGAATTTCTTTTGGTGACATGCCCTTCAGGAGGCACCACGTGCTCCAAGGGTGCCACTCGCTGACTGGACTGATTGGTAGACCTCTATAACCCCTAGAGTAAACACTTCGCCAGGTGAACTCGTAGGAGACTAAGGGCTCTAAGGAATAAGGCCCCCCGCATTATTGCGCGCCCCTTAGAATCATCGTGAGCGACTGTCGCAGTCGGCCCTCACGGCATCGTGGGTCCTCTCGAACTAGGTAATCGTTAACCTACAGTTCAAGCCATGGTGGGAGTGCTAGCAGGCGGTGGCAGGGCTGCTGTCCACCCCTCTCCCTCAACCTCTCTGCAATCATGTGTGGCCCCTTTACTCCATATGTGAGTCAAGTCGGCAACCTATCGTCATCCTGCATCACCAATAATCATGTTAGAAATGTCAACATCAAATCATCAATCAAATGAAACATCATAATAAACATATCAACCCAAAAGCACACTCCCTGACTCAGTCCGGAGTCCAAGGGGGATCTACCGATGCCTCTGCATCCTCAAGGTCAAAAACCCTGCACACTCAATAAAACTGAGTCAATAGCACCTGTCTACATCAATAGTAACACATCATGTCATCTGTCAATCACATCATAATCAAATATAATAGGTCTAACATCAAAAAGGGTCCAGATCACTTGTGAGCAAGTGTCCTCAAATAATAAGTGTTCTCAGTGCGCCAGAGCGGGATGTTACATTCGCACCTTCTTCTTTGTATTCTCTAGGTATTGTTCTCATGGAGGTTGGACCTTATTATGGCTTCTGGGGTTCCCTCATTTCCCATTATTAGGTACAGGGTGTTTCCCAACTTATTTGTAAGTTTTTCATCTCCTAGGATATCAAAGAACAATTGAAACTAGAGATTGATTACATTTTGAGACTGCTCAGGGTGTCTCCTTAGAATTGCAGAGTTTCTAGGTGTTGGTGGTGAGGTAGGGGATTGCACAAGTTTAAGTGGAGAGGCGCATTTAGGGGGGTTCTCAATTATCTCAGGAGCATGGATACTCTTAAATATTTCTATTGTATCTTTGAAAAACAAATTTTGTTTCAATTATGAATGTGGTCTTCTTTTCTTCCTCTATGATTCTCGCTTGGTGATATCCTGAGAATTCATTTGTAAATGAATAATATTTATTTCCCACAACATGAAATAAGACTTCATCCCTGAAAGGTGTCAGAAATGGATCGTGCACACATGAAGAATTCATACTTTTGTAGTCCACATAGACCCAAATTTCTTCTGTGTCTTTCTTTATCTAGATAACTATGGGGCTAATCCACTCATCTTCTTCGATTGATTAAATAAGTCCTGACGTAAGAATTTTGTCCACTTCCTTCTTGACCTTCTATTTTATTCTAGGATTGAATCAGTATGGTATGCACTTCACATGTCTTCAATCGGGTTTCAACTCGATTTTCATTTCTCCCATGGCTCCTTTTATACCTTTCAGTTCTGAGAACATTTTCAAAAACAAGTTCCCATACTCCCGCAACATGCTATGTACTTCATTCATAGTTTTCTCATCCTAGTAATATCCTATAGAATCTATATTAGGATGCTTTGTACTCCCTATATTAACTTTCTACAACTTTAGTGGATGGTGTGACTAGGTATAGTATACTAAACCTCTCTACTTCTTTCCCTTTATCTAATGGTTAAGTTTGTAAGCTCTTCTAAGTCATCAGGTTTTTTCAGGTATTTCTCAACTTTACAACAAGGTACAACTATCTTATCAATTTCAAGACTCATACTAGACTGAAGCATATTAACATGGTCAAAACATACTACTGGACTTTATCTATGTTTTAAAATGTCAGTAAAAAGAATTTCTTTGAATCTTTGAAGGACTGTGTTAATCTTAGGGTACTTACTTGTAAAGGATAAGTCCTTTAAAAATTGGTCGTGTAGGGTATGCCAACAATTTTTTTGTATTATAGTCTTCTCATGTATATACCAGTATTTGGGGATTGGACCTTGTGAATGGAGAAATACATGAACGCATAGGTGAGAGGGTACTTCCACAACTCTTCACTACTTTGAGCAATGCTCAATATGCACGTTAGGGTCAGACCATCCATCGAACAGTTGCACCTTTTGAAAATCTATATTCATCTCTTCTTTCAGTTGATCCCTACTTTGGAATCAACATCAGATGGTTTGTTTTGTGTCTTCCCACTCCATAATCAAGGCTTTATGAGTGACCCACCATCTAGTGAGGGTATCTTATAAGACTAAGTGAAGAACAAAGATCGTTTGATCCCTCACTATTTTATCTTTCATGTTGGCAAGAAAACTGTGTACCTCTAAGGTACCATAAAATATAGGGTGTTCTCTGACCTCGGTTCCAATCCATCTCATTTCTCTGACAATTGCGCATTGTCTTGAAAATCGTTCATATGAACCTTGCTACCACTTGTCAAATGATAATTATGAATCATCATCAGTAGATTGTATTCCTCTCCAACTTACCGAGTCATATGCAGTGGGATTTATGTAATCCATTCCAGTTCCTGTTGTTATTGTGTATAATTGGTCAATAAAATCTGACTCCATATCATGGTCTGTTGGTTCAGTTTATATAGGCCCTAAACTTGGATCTAAGAGCTAGAATACTTTTATCCCATCTACTTAAAATGTCATGGTGTCCCTCTTTAGATCAATGATAGCATATTTTTTGTATGCCCAATCAATTCCAAGTAGAGGAGGGTAGAGATCATTATCTCCCATGATTTGAATTCCCACAACATCTATTTCCACATTTTCCATCCTTCCTACTAGGAAAATAGAGTATTGGTTTTCCATTCTCAACTAGATGGGGGAATGTACTAAATGAGGTTTTTCCAAAGCTTCTGAGGTATTTTTGGGTAGGATGTTGAGATCATATCCCAAATCTATCATGACATCATTTATTTCAAAATCATCTAGCTGGGATTCTAACCTAAATTATTTTCTTGTTCACACCTTTCTTCTTTGTATTCTCTGTGTATTATTTTGAGGGAGGTTGGTCCTTATTATGGATTCTAGGGTTACCTCATTTCCCAGTATTAGGAACAGGGTGTTTCCCAACTTCTCTGTAAATTGGTAATTTCCTAGGATATCAAAGAACAATTAAAACTAGACATCGATTACATTTTGAGATTGCTCAGGGTGTCTCCTTGGAATTGCAGATTTTCAAGGTGTTGGTGGTGAGGTAGGGGATTGTGCAAGTTTAGGTTGAGAGGCACATTTATGGGGATTCTCCGCTATATATGGAGTAGGGATACTCTTAAATATTTCTATTTCATCTTCATAAAAAAAACCTTTGTTTCACAGGGTCATATCCATCATCGCTGGGAACAACTTTCTATATCTTAGGTTGACTCTCTACATTTTCCCAAGTTTTTACTCCTTCACGAGTAATGATGTTGATATTAGGTAGTTTTCCCTCGATCCCCTTTTTTAGTTATGATCTTATTATATTATATCCTCGTTGACGAACCTGATCTTCCAATTTCTCGATCAGTTCTATGTAGTCTTTGCTTGTGTGCCTATTATTTCTATAGTGAGAGGATAATGGAAATATTGTGTGAGGGAAGTCTCTAGACAAGTCAACTTGTTCTTTTCATTTGTAACATAAGCTCATACCTCTTCCTCCATTTATTTCTCCTCTTCCTCCACCTCCAACCCCACCTCCTTGGCCTCTTCCAGGTCCTTGGGGGGTTTCATTTATTATTAATGTTGTCCAGTCCAATATGTCAGAGAGCATGTCCATCACTCTACATTTATTTGTATAATGGGTCATAGATTCATATAAATAAAAATGTATTCTATTGGGCATGGTCATGTACTTATACATAATAGGACACTGCCTCGGTGCATGCCCATGTATCCAACAAATATTACAATACTCTGCTGGTTCAGATGTTTGAGTGCTTGGGAAGGTATGACATAGACCTAGTGTATGGAATGGTGGAGTCGTAGATACTTGTGAAACTCCTCCCATTTGTCCTGGATAGGTTACCATTGGATTGTGACGAACTCCCATTCCCCTCGTGCATCAAAATTCATTTTCCAGATTCCCTTGTCTGTAGCATCTTGTGCACCAAAACTGAGGTCATTTTGGTGTGGGTATGGTTAATGCTTGAATCTTCTCTGTTAACACTGATATTTTTTCCTGGATTTGTGAAACAATTGCATCTACTAGAGGCTTGGTCATGCTCAGACTACCTAGATAAACTTCCATGGCTTCAATCTTCATCAATTGTTCCAAGGCATCTGTTAATGTGGATATACACTATTGTGTTAAACGAATTATCATTATAGGTAGTAATCATTGTATGTACCATTCCCTCTGGTGATCTTCATGAATTTGATGTGCTAACTTCCCAATAGCATCTTTAAATTTTTTAATGTACTCCCAAGTAGATTCTCCTTATCTTTGTTGAATCTCCTGCAACTCAAAGAGATCTTGTTTTTGTGACTGGGGTAGTTTGAATTCAATGATGAAGTTCAAATGAACTTGGGAATGGTTGAACACTTGTCCTTGCACCCATGTTTCAATATGCTTCATGTACCATTTGAGGGAACAACCCCTCAAGGTAGTATGAAAATCTACTAGCTTGTTTGCATAGAGAGTCCCTCTGGATCTCCATATGGATTCACATAGGGACCAATGCTTCTCTACATCCCCGTCCCATTTTCCCCAAAATTATGGGTATCGGGTGATCGATCCTCCCATATGTCTAACCATTATGGGTCTCATTGTTCAAATTATAATGAAACCTTACTATCTTGGTTTCGATATGCCTAAGGCTCCCAATATTCTTCCAACATTTACACTTACATACTGTGGCTGACTAATAGGATGCGATGAAATATAAATAGCATAAGTAGGTGGTGTAGAATTTACCATGGGTATATTGGACACCTGGGGATGGGTGATTCGAGGATGATTTTGCTGACTTCTGAGCGGGTTTCTCTGATTTGGGGGGTATCATTTTCTTCCTCTAGAGTAGCCTTCTCATCTTGATCCCCAATTTTTCCTGATATCGGGGATGAATCTTCTTGGTCTCCTACAAGATCCATACCTACTTTGTCTCCCCTTTCTTCTCCACACTTTTCTTCTCATCCACCCACCTGGGGACATCTTCCACTCTGTGATTCTCTCTTTTGTAATCTTAGACTCGCAAGTCTTTCTTGTCTTCTTACCTTCCTGAACTCTTCCTTCTTTATTTCGTCTATTCCTCTTGATCTGATTTCTTTATACAACACTTCAGACTTATTTTGTTTCTTTCTTTACCTTTACATGCCACCACCTCTCAACTATGTTGTCTCTCCTTAAGGATCACTCATTTCTTCCATTCATTTCATGATCTTCCCCCATTTTTCAAAGAACCCTTCCCCCTTCTTAGGTCATGATCCTACCCCAAAATCACCCTACCCCAAGCATAGGTGTTTAGGATTCCATATTAGTCGATGGAATAGTTATCATCCTCTCCTCCCTCAAGAATGCTTTGATCCACAGGGGAATTTAATTCAATAGTATTCCCCGTGCACCTTTCTTGAAAATTTCTTCTACCCATGAAAAACTTTGTTGATTCTCGGCTGCTAATTCAATGATATATCCCTCTAGATTTGTATTGACCCAAAAATCCATTAGAGTAATATAGAGATCCATTCGATGAAGTTCTTTGATATTATCTATATCCCAAGAACATGTATTATTGATGCGTTCTTGGAAATTTGGTGTCCCATGTAGCCAATTTATCCAATGGAATAGTTCTTCTCGGAATTTTACCCATAATATATCATACTGGTCACTCGATCTTTCTGAATAAAAGATAGACTCTCTTGTAGTGTTCACACCTTTACCTAGAAACTCTTCTTCCTTCCATATAAAGGCATCAAAATTTCATTCCCACCATTTCAAAATCTCATATCTATAGATCCACAAAAGCATTCTCCTCACAGGATCCATTTTAAAACACAAGTCCCAACAATGGAACCATTTTGTTGGCGCAAAAGTGATCAGACCAGGGTCCTTCTCAGGTTACCAACAAAAGGTACTAAAGTAGTCTAGGGCGCTGGAATTTTCATCTTCCCGGGAGGGAAAAGGTCTCACACAAGGCACAATTGAGACGAGAAAGAGAGTGAAGGGTAAGGAGAATACTTAGACAAATCTCTAAAGTATCAAAATTTAAGTTAGTCTTGCACAAGATAGATTAAGCATGCAGAAGTTCTGAACATTTCCTAATTGAGAATAAATAAATTGAGTTGTGTCACCATTCAAAAGGAATCAATTAAGCATATCATACATAAAATATAATATAGAGTAACATTCAATACATTCAGAAGACTAGATACACATGATATATTCAAATTTTGGTTCTCCACTTGTATTAGCATATCAGGTTCTTCTCACAGCTTGAGTCACATATGAAAGTAATAAGAGGATACTCTCCAACAAGTATGAAGCAAGGTTATCTGTAATGTACCACAAATTTCTCTATTTTTTTTTTGTTTTGTGTTTTAAATGTAACCATTACATCTAAAAACGGACACACAACAAGTTTTCTTAGCTAGAACCACGATATATAATTTTGGTATTATATGAAAAAAGTTTCCCTTTATGGTCACAAAAAATATCCTCTCTCACTTCGTGTGATATAAGCCACTCAATCCTCAAATATGGATGAATACCTGGAATCCTCTTTCTGAGATCTTTCCAATGACTACTTCCTTTCTCAATTCTGAGCTTTGAGAACAAAGTTATGATCGTTTAAAACTTGTGATTTTTATCTGATGCATTCCTTATGGAGTTGATCTCTTTTCTCTAAGATAATGGATCTTATATCTTTGTTGGACCCTATCAAAAAGTTCCCAGGTCTTTAGTACCTCTTTTGATGCAGGTTCGAACCAGACGAAACCCTCGCGATTCCTTCCTAACCCCTTTTCCCTTCCTTAACACCATTTTTGGGAACTAGCCCTTTTTCTTCATACCTCAAATGAATGTGACCATGGGCCGTGACCCGGTGCTATCAGATAGGTTCTTATCCAGAGCCTTGATATTTTCATGGATTTCGAACTTCATCTTCAGAAGATCTTGCTACTTCGTGCCTTATTTCTCCCGAAAAGAGAATTGGCAAACTTCGTGAAGTGGGGTGCATCAATGGTCCATGACTTCCTCAACAACCCACGGTTTGGATTTATTATAGAACTTTAGGATTCATAATTTCTATGTTGTCCATACTCTCCAACCTTCTGGGGTGCTCAGTCTCTGGACTATGGTATCGGTTTCCACATACCTTCTCCCCATCAACGGTCAAGATTAACTCCATCCTCCAGGAGTTCTTGACTCAACGCAACTGAAATACAATTCCTTTGGAGTGCCAAGTCTCCGGACCTTGGGATCAGGCACCACACGTCCAATGGGGCCCATGGTCTCCATTCTTGAACTAATAAGTACTGAAAACTTCACATCAACTTTAGTACTTTTCAAATTGTGGGGACATGGGTTGGCGATTTTGGAGTAAGCCATTGATCATTCCGCAATTATCCCCACGCTGACATGTAACCCTTCTGGGAATCCATGGTTTGGATTGTGAGACCTCCTTGTAGAATTATATTCCACACAACTTCAATCTTCGCAATTCCTCTCGGCCATCATTCTTGATAGATTGTGATCAAAATTAATGAATCCCGGATCTAGCTAAGTTCTTCGCCAATTTTAACTAACTTGTGCCACCACCCAGATATTTTTTCATCAAAGATGAACCATTAGATGAATTAATGTTGCTCGAGTTTTATTCAGGGAATGTCACTTCAGGAGAATTGATAATTGGGAACGGATAACCCAAATTCCCAAAGGCCAAAATGAATCTAGAGCATTGATCTAGAACTGATCATAGTCGTTACATCTAGGAGGAGGATATGTGTCACGACAGGATATCTATGTCAGTGGACCACATCAAGAAGGACATGTGGCACAATCAAATGATGACAAGTGTCAAGATGAAATTGGCATTTCAGGTATGTGTAAGTCATGAATCTAAGTGACATGCGACAACCACTCAGCCAATGCCAAGTCAATAGTGACGTCAGTAAGTTACATCACTTTGGGTGTATGTACTTCAGGGGAAATCAATTTCTAACATCAGAAATCACTCGCGGCACTGAAGGCCATAGTTAAAGATAATCATTGATCTAATTTAGAACTCAAGATAAGTTTTGTCCTCGGCTTATTCTATTATTTGATTTCCACAGAATTAAAATGCTAGCACAGTTACTAAACCCTCATTTTACTTCCTTTGCAGGTTATGCAAGTTGGTGTAATCAGATGAAGGAAGAATCTTACCTCGAAAGGTATTCGAGTTCCATGTCCTTCCTTGACCGATCTATGCATGCATTGACTTTGGTTACATACAAAATTCTATGTATACTTTCTTAGAGATTTCTTTACAATAAGAGGTTGTGGATTTTTTGGTCTATGGTACTCTAACTGTAATAATTTGAACAAGATTCATTTGAATGTGAGAGCTACTTTCGCAATACACTTGTAGTCTACCAAATCAGTATCTTTTTTTGGTAATAGATAATATAAATGATACATTCAGACTGTTATTATTTTATCTATTTTTACATGTTATCAAATTGATAAGTAGACATTTAAGTTTATTCCTTATTGCACTATTTCCCTACAATGATATTTATGTACATATTTGTATAGCAATTCAAAATATATATAAGCCAATGGTCACTAGGAACATAAAAATAGTTATACCATTTCTTTATCTACGAGCACACACACACACACACACATATATATATACCACCATCATATCTCAAACAACCAATATTTCTAGTATTATTTAACTATGATAAGCCATAGGAAACATGATCATACAGTCCCTTAAGAATTGATTCTACTTATGTATACAAAATAAATCATATTCCTAACAAATGATAACCATAAATATAACATTGACAAAGACTACAAGATGAGATACATATCTAAAACCTAATGCTGGAATACAAATGGAACAACCATGTTCCACCCAACCATAGAACATAACAACCAAGTTCACTTGTCCTCCTCACCCCCGAGCCTGACCATGAGTCCATAAGGGAAAAATGAATGATCCTCCTTAGCTATAGTCACCACCCACATATCAGAAAATCCTTTTCCTCACACTAACAATGCTCATAACAACAAATAGTTTCTTTTCCAAACATACTAAGTGACGTCTTGCCTCCTCCATAAGTTGTTTTTATATGCATCCTTGTGCCTAGGTCTTTCCTTCCCTCCTTGGGAAATTTGTAGCTGTACAAATATTTGATTTTTAGGGGCTGCTAGTGGTCAAATTCTACATTTTCCACTTGTAAAAATCAGCCTTGAGGTAACTCAAACATGTTCCCCACTCATGGAGTCATGGTCATCTATTTTTAACCTAGCTATTCCATTTGTCGTCCAACACTTAATTTATTAAAAGTTTGTCTTATAGGTGTCAAAATAAAAGAGGATAGTTGGGCAAGTCAAATATTTTCCCAACAGTCATCAAATAATTAATTACAACAATCAAATTCCAAATTTGGATTTTCCATATATGGCAAATAATTTCCAAATTTGTAATGGCCCTCCTCTTACGATGACAAACATCTTATAACAAGTGCAATTTTTTTTTTTTTGTGTGTGTGTGTACAAGGGTAACAAGACATTATACTCTGCACTTCCACATGACGACGAATCATGACGCATGCAACTATGATATCAACATAAGGGTCTAAGACACACATCAACATCTACCAGCAATGAACAACAATCAACCGACAAAATAATAAGACTGACTACCCGCCCGTCCTACCCTATAATGGTTAGGACCTCCAAGACACATAAGCAATGCTCAAGCCTAGGTTCCCATCGATTTTAACCATTTAAGGTCTCAGGGCTGACAACTGTTCTGAGGAACATGGAGGTGTCTACATCCCACCTGACACAAGAAGACCAAGCAAAAATGTGTACACCCATGTATAATAACAATAAAAAGAGAAACAATTCAATATGTCTAAAATGAAGAGTATCATTAAGGTACGATCTAATTTAGTCTTAAACAAAATTTAATGCGCAGTTCTAAATTCCAAGGGACAACAAAGTATCATCTAAATTGACATTTAACGAATATTACTAAGAAATTCTAATGTTTGACGAGATTTAATAAAAGAATATAAGTAATCATTAATCAAAATATATCTAATATGTCAATTATAAACTAGCCATTCATTAAAAACTTGCAATATCTTTAATTAGAACTGGATGAGGCATGTTCTCAACACCTGCAAGGATGACAAGGCAGGTTAGAAAAGCAAACATAATACTTAGCTTAAAAGACATTACACTTGGTAGTACCACATTTTGTCCTTCTACACATTCCACATCACCCTTTATTATTTACATTTGATTATTTTATTGTTTCTAGATTACATACAATCCACGTTCAATAACTACGAGTATGAATAAACATGGGACTTTTACCCAATTTTTAAAGTAATTTCATTGTTTTTCCAAATCAATCCTTTATCAAGTTGTGGAAGGGGTTATGTACTATCATTCACTTATTTATTGGGCTACACCACAAGGTATTATGCATGATCAAAGAATTGACAACATTAATTACTAATCTAACCTTTAACAAGGAGTTCTTTATTATTAGATACTTTTACGAATTGTGTACAAATGTATATGATATATATCATGATTTAACTAAAGTTGAGTAGTTGATAATCTACACATAAGCACTAGAATTGCATGAGCATATCCTCTATAATAATAATTTATTATTAGTGGTATAAATTACATATTAATCCCCACAATTAACTATACTAAATGCAGATGTCATCATCATAAATAATTACTTAACCACCACATAATTACTCTGGAAAAAAAACTTAATGTAAAAAGGTGCAATTCGCAAGCTCCCAATGATACAAGATCTTGGTTATTAAGTTACAACTTTACATTTTTCCGATAACAATAATATAGATAAGGAATTAACTGGCCTATTGATCAATTGTATATCAAGAGGCTTTCCTAAATTCATAAGAATACGACCGTATTAAGACAACCAAGGGATAATGGTTGTGTCCAGAGAACCAAGAGAAAAAGGTCATTAACGAAGAAGGTTAACCTTGCACAATCAATGACAGAAATAATATGCTAAATCTACGTTATGCCATAGAAACTTCCATCATAATTACAACATCATTGATTCATCCATGCAAACCGCCATTAAGGTAAGGCTGATCTATGCTCTCTTAGTTTAGAAATTTCTGGCAAGGTGTGAGGGTTTATTGCCAAAACTAATTAATAATTAATAAATTTCGCAAACACACTCCCATCCCAACAACTCATGACCTCACTCTCTGGATATGGTTAGTTCACATTTACAGTATTAATTGGGATGCAAACTTAGCAGGAGAACTCAGGCATAAGTGTAAGGGAAGTCATAGGTAAAGGAAGAAAAAAAAAAGGGCGGGTGGTAACCAATCACAAAACAAAATTGCCAGAACACAATGCTAGAACGAACTTGCAGCAACCATTACAAAATGAAATTTCCAGGACACATTGCCAGAATGAATTTGCAGTAACCATTACAAAACGAAATTGCCAGAACACATTGCCAGAATGAATTTGCAGTAACCATTACAAAACGAATTTGCCAGAACACATTTCTAGAATGAACTTGCAGCAACCATTACAAACGAAATTGCTAGGACACATTGCCAGAACGAACTTGCAACAACCATTACAAAACGAAATTGCCAGGACACATTGCCAGAACAAATTGGTGGTAACCATTACAAAACGAAATTGCCAGAACACATTTCCAGAACGAACTTGCAGTAACCATTACAAAACGAAATTTGCCAGAAGAGTGGTGCAGATGCAAGGCTAGAATTTACAGTGACCACATAATGCATTTGCTAAATGAAATCAGGGTTTCAACAATCTTGAATGAAATCAGGAGTTTTAGAAACGTTATATAAAATTAAAAAACTAGCAATCGTTAAATGAATTCAGGAGTTTCAGCAACCTTGAATGAAATCAGGAGTTTCGGCAATGTTATATAAAATTAAACAAATAGCAATCGTTAAAAGAATTTAGGAGTTTCAACAACCTTGAATGAAATCAGGAGTTTTGGCAACATTATATAAAATTAAACAACTAGCAATCATTAAATGAATTCAGGAATTTCAACAACCTTTCGAATAAGCAAGCAGATCCAAGCATAAGTCCTAATACCATCTACCAAAAAAAAAATGAAGAGTGTATCGTTGCCTGATCGCCCGCCTCGAATGATGTCCGTACGCTCCGTGCCGCTCCCGCTCGCTGACCGTCGAGACCTCACCGGTACCTCTCAGCCAATGCTAGGGGTACCCTTCTTCCCCCGTAGCCCCCTGAGCTGCAAAGGGGTCACACACTATCCAGATGGTATGTCTAGCTCCTAGCTCGCCTTGCAAGGCCGAGCTACCACTCCTCTCCAAGCTGGGAAATCCCAACTCCCAGAAGTAAATCAGTCAAGTCACTAATCCGGCAACGTAACATTATGCTAATAGTCGATCCCCTTCTTCCTTCTCCTCCCTCTCTTTTATAGAATTTTAGAACTTCCATTCTTTCCCTAAATCTCATTAAATTTTAAGTTTTAATAAAAATCTTATAAAAATTCTCCTTCGTACAAGTGTCATCCATCCCCCAAATAATTATTTTCTTTAATTTATTTATTGTCTCATTTCCCTCACCCACCTAGAGTTACTCCTAAATTTACTCCTAGGTCTCCCTAGATTCCCTTACAGGTTTTAAAAGCTTTCCCTAAAAATAAATTGCTAAATCAGTTCAAAATTAGAAGTTTCTTTAAATGCCGATTCTTTCCTAAGTTGGTTTCTTGCTTTTTACCATGAGTTCCCCTCTTTCCCTCTTTAGGTTACCTCCCTTCCCTAAATTCCTAATTTTTACAATTCCTTCATCCTTTTTTTATTTGAGCTAGAAAAGATAGTTGTGCAATTTATCCTCTTTTTACTTTTATTATTAATTTAGTACCTTTTGAAATTATCAAAAGTTAAAATAAATTAATTTATTCTTGACATTTTATATCCACTGATTTTAATTAAATTGTTATTCTCTTCATTTTACCCCAAAAATTTTATGCAGACAAAAACTATTACTTAAGTGGTTTTTAGTTTAAATTTTATTATTTTATTTTTATATGGTATTTTTCTTAAGGTTAGACAAAATTTTACCCCTAGAGAAGTTTTAGACTTAGAACTTAGATTCTGAACTGAGCGACATTTAAATAGGGAAGTTGTTTTAAAATTTATTAATGTGTTGTTTGTCTTAGGGCCATCTAGGTTCCTCCTTCTATCATCGTCAACGCGACATGCCGTTCAGGGCGCACTAGGTGCTCCAAGGGTGAGATTCGCCTCATTCGTTCATTTGTGTGATGTGCCCTTCAGGATGCACTACGTGCTCCAAGGGTGCCACTCACCCCGTGTGTTTTTTTTGCATGACGTGCCCTTCAGGACGCACCATGTGCTGCAAGGGTGTCACTCGCTTCTTGACTGATTGGTAGACATCAATAACCCCTGGAGTCAACACTCCACCAGGTGAACTTGTGGGAGACTAATAGATTTTAAGGAATAAGGCCCCCGCCTTATTGCGCACCCCTTAGAATCATCACGAGCGACTGTCACAGTCTACCCTCATGACATCGTGGGTCCTCTCGAACTAGGTAATCGTTGTAACATCCCGCTCTGGCGCACTGACAAAACTTATTCTTTGAGGAAACTTGCTCGCAAGTGATCTGGATTTTTATGATGATGAACCACTTAACCTTGATGATGATGCGTCATGATTGATGACAAGATGTTTTACTATTGCTA
>ML778658.1:361703-402597 GCA_009831015.1 Picea engelmannii | reverse complement strand
GTGTGGCCCCTTTGCGGCTCGGGGGGCTAAGGGGGAAGAAGAGTACCCCTAGCGTTTGGCTGGGAGGTACCGGTGAGCTTTCTTTGGTCGGCAAGCAGAAGCGGCACAGAGCGAGGGAAGCGGCACAGCGCGAGGGACGTCTCTGAAGCGGGCGAGTGGCAACGGTATGAATTTAATGGTAAGGTAAAAAGCAGTGTTATATTCGGCAAAATTATTGTTATTGGTGATAATATGATGAGATTGGTTGGCATTATGGTTTTCAATTTCGTTCCGCAATTATATTGTAGAGTTTGCTTATATTCTGATCATGTGTCACCTTAGTTATGATGTCATGTGTTTTTGCATTGATATGAACTATGTGATGTTGTTAATCTCTTATGTCCTTTAAAAATAAATTTAAAAAATTTTCCTATTGAACTTCGCTATTCATAGACATAACGAAGGGGTCGTTACAATCGTTAACCTACAGTTCGATCCACGGTGGGAGTGCTAGTAGGTTGTGGCAGGGCTGCTATCCACACCTCTCCCTCAACCTCTCTGGTAGTCGTGTGTGACCCCTTTACTCCATATGTGAGTCTAGTCGGCAAGCTATCGTTACCCTTCATCATCAACAAATCACGTCAGAACAAGTCCAGATCATATCATCATCTCAAATGTACTAATATCACAGTAAATCAATCAAACCCAAGTAGCACACTCCCTGTCTCAATCCAGAGTCCAGGGGGTTCCATCGATGCCTCTGCATCCTCAGGGTCCAAAACCCTGCACACTCATAAAAACCGAATCAATAGAACCTGTCTATGTCAATGTAGTAAAACAACATGTCATCTACCCATGATGCATCATAATCAAAGACAAATTTTTTAATATCATAATAATCTGGATCACTTGCGAGCAAGTGTCCTCAAAGAATAAGTTTTCTCAGTGCGCCAGAGGGGGATGTTACAAAATCCAAATTTTCCAAAAACAAAAGTTTATTTCAAAGTTCACTTAGAATTTAATATTCTAAAATTTGAGGATACTACATACTCTCCCCCTTAAGTACAACATGGTCCTCAGTGTTCATTCCTCTCTCAGAATAGGGTTGGATAATATTTCAACAAATCTTCCTCCAATTCCCAAGTGGCCTCCTCAGGGCTAAAGTGATTCCATTGCAGTTTTACCTGGGCGATGGATCTCTTCCGTGGTGATGTTTCTTTCCTATCCAGAATGCATAGAGATTCCTCTGGGAACTTACCTTCTGGTTCCACCTACACCATGTTCCAATCACTGATGTGAGTTATCATGAATATACCTTTTTAATAAAGAAACATGAAAAACATTATGAACTTTTATGTTTGTAGGAAGTGGTAGTTGATACGCCACAAGTCTGATTTGAGTTAAAATATCGAAGGGGCCACAAAACCTGGGCACCAAATTTGAACAATTTCCTAGTTTTAGAGAGCTCCTCCTTGCTTTGAATTTTAGATACACATGGTCCCCAAGTTTAAATTCTTGGTGTCTCCTTTTTAAATCTGCTTAGCTTTTCTATCCGTTTTGGGCCTCCTTTAAAATTATGTTGTACCCTTTTTACCATTTTCTCCATTTCTTGGAGCATTTCTGGTCCCATCATAATCTTGTCAACTAGATTATCCCAACTAATCAGGTTTGTGCATTTTCTTCCGTATAATGCTTCGAGGGGACTCATCTTAGCAGATGTATGATAGCCATTATTGTAAGAAAATTCAACTAAGTGTAGGTACTCCTTCCACTTAGTTGGTTTTGTTTTCACATACATTCATAACATGTCTTCCCCAATCAGATTCGTTCGTTCAGTTTTCCCATCTGTTTGTGGATGTCATCTTGTGATGAAATTCAAGTTAGTATCCAATCTTGCAAACAATTCCGTCCAAAATGTTGACATAAATTTGACATCTCTATCGGAGATCACCATCTTAGAAATTCCATGCAATATAAATATTTCTTTCATAAAAAATTTAGCAATGTTAATTTCTTTATAAGTAGATTTCACAGGTATAAAATATGCATATTTTCTAAGTTTATCAATCACTACCATAATTGAGTCATTTTGCTTTTGATTCTTAGGAAAACCTATGATGAATTTCAATGAGATAATCTCCCTCTTCCATTCTGGTATAGGTAGGGGTAGTAGTAGACCAGTTGGATGATGATGTTCATCCTTTACCTATTGACAATCTAATCATTTATATAAATATCCAGTTGTTTCACTCTTCGTGTTAGGCCAATAAAATATTTTTCTTAAGGCTGTTATCATTTTTTGGTATCGTGGATGACCAGAATACGACCTTTTGTGTAATTCATCAAGAATTGTTGATTTTAAATCAGTAGAATTAGGTACATACAACCTGTTTTTGAACCTTAGCAGTCCATTTTTATCTAAACTTAGATCTGTTTTGTTCAGTTTTTTTGCATTTTCTTGCAATTCTTTTTTTGTTTTGATGTACTTTTCGTCATTACTGCTTGCAAATTTTATTCTTTGTTCGATGTCGTTTTCTTCTTTTCTAACACTTATCTCATAAAATTTGTTAGTCCTATGACTTAGATCATATGCAACTTTGTTTTCTTTACCTTTTATGTGTCATAATTAAAAATCAAATTCACTTAAAAAGGCTAGCCATCTCACTTGCCTTGAATTGATATCTAGTTGACTTAATAGAAACTTTACACCGTTGTTGTCAGTTAGTAACAAAAACCTTCTCCCCATTAAATAATGTCGCCACATTTTCCAAGCATGAATTATGACTGTGAATTCCAAATTATGTGTAACGTAGTTCTATTCATGTTCTTTTAGTTTACGTGATTCATAATATATGACATGTCCATCTTGTGTTAGCACCCCTCCCAAGCCTTCCTAGCTTGCATCCACACAAATTGTAAAATATTTATCGGGATCCGCTACCCTTAGGATAGGTGTTGTAGTTAATAGTCCTTTTAATTTATCAAAGTTGTCCTGACACTTTTGTGTCCAAGTAAATCTTATTCCCTTTTACTGTAGGGATGTAACTGGATATGCGATCTTAGAAAATCCTTCGATAAATCTTCGGTAATAACTAGTAATTCCGATGAATGATCTGATGTCTGCTACATATTTAAGGACATGCAATTTCATAATGGATTTTATCATTTCTGGATCAGCTGCAATACCATCTTCGGATATCACGTGTCCTAGGTACTGTATCTTTCTTAGGTAGAAGTAACACTTATCAAACTTCGCATACAACTTATGTTTCCTTAAGGTATGCAATACTATTTCCATATGTTCTTCATGCTTTTATTTTGTTTTTTAGTAAACTAAAATATCATCGATAAACACCAACACAAATTTATCCAGATATTGATTGAATATAATATTCATCAAACACATAAAGGTTGTTAGTGGATTAGCAAGACCGAACGGAATTACGACAAACTCATACTATCCATAACATTTTCTAAATGTTTTTTTATTTATGTCTTCGTATTTTATTCTGACTTGGTGATGACTATACCTTAAATCTAACTTAGAGAAGATCCTTTCTCCTCCAACTTGCTCAAACAAGTCATTAATTTTGGGTAAAGGATACTTATTCTTTATCGTCATCTAATTTAGTTGTCGATAGTCAATGCACACTATCAAGGCCGTATCTTTTTTTTTAACGAAGAGAACTCGTGCCACCCAAGGTGAGATACTTGGTGTGATATATTCTTTACCCAATAGCTCTTGCAGTTGAATTTTCATTTCTGCTAATTTGGGTAGACTCATTCTATAAGGTGCCTTAGATATCAGGGCAGATCCATGTAGTAGATCGATAGAGAAATCTATCTCTCTTTTTGGAGTTAGTTCTAATATTTTGTCCACAAATACATCTATAAACCCATGTAGGACTGCAAAGTCCTCTAAACTCGGTTTCTTTTCCTTTTCTAAAAGATTAGTTGCCCGAACAAAATAAACTTGGCAACCTTTGTTCATACATTTATTAAACTGCATGGCTCATATTTGCCTCACCGAAACTATTTTTATGATCCGTTGGATCATCCTAACTATGATGTTTTTGTCTCTGTAAATAGGTGACGTTTCATAACAGTTTAATATTACTTTATGTTTCTCTAATTAGTACATTCAAATGATTAAATCATAAGATCCCAAATTTAAAATGTTCAGATATAAATTTGTACTTTAACTGTCTATGTTGAGTTCACATTCAGGAATAAAATCTATTACCTTTCTCTTGGTCCCTATTGCTAACTATACTAACCATGACTTAGCATGCTTTACTTTCTTGAGCTTGTTTAGTTCAACTAAACAAGGAGTGACCTAACTAAGACTAGATCCTGGGTCAATTAATATGGAAATGTGGTTATCATGGATTTTACCTTCAACCTCCACGATACTGGATTGATGATCAAATTTCCTACCATCCATAGCTACATTAATTCTATGCACACTTATGTCCATATATCCTAGTGTCGAAGCTTCTTGTGGGTTATGGACTGAGGTTCTTGCTGTGGAAATTAAGTGTGGACAATTTCTCCTCAATTGAGGTTCTCCACACTCCCAACACTTCAATGGTTCTCTGGGGTTGTCCCCAACTTTCTTGATTCCTAGGTTAACTGGTCTACCTCCCCCTTGAGCGCTCTAGGTGTTTGAATTAAAGTCCTTCTTTTGGAAACTTTTTTCCATATTACAGAAAGGGGTTGGTTGGAACCATTTCTTTCACTGATTCATTATGTCATGTTTCTTTTCCTTCCATGCCTTGTGAATTTCATATATTTGTTTGTATTGATCATAACACATGCGAGCCTTTCTAAACACTTAATTTAAAGACTTCGAATTGTGAAATTCAATTCTTTCTTGTACAACTGTCATAGACAACTTAAGAATCATTGTATCTTTACTTTGTCTTCCTTAATGTATGGTACAAATCTCAATAGTTGTAGAAATTTATTTATCAGATCGTCCATGGTCATTTGTCCGAGTCTTAGCCTGTATAATTCCATAGTCTTTCTTTCGTAGTAGATTTTTGACAAATATTTCTTCTAGAAATATTTCTTAAAATATGACCATTCCATTTGTTTCTCTTTCAATCCCTTAGTCGATTTCAGGCCTTGCCATTAGATACTTGCTTTTCCCTTCAAGTTGTAAATGGCCATTGTGACTTTCATATTACGAGAGTAACTATAAATATGTAAGTATTTCTTTATATATAGTAGCCATGTTTCAGCCTCTTCACCCATCCTTAATTCTCCATCAAAGGTGGACGTTTTATTTTCTTCAATTCACCTTCCAAGTGATCTACTTGTTTTCTTTTTCTTCCTATAACTATTTTGTTTCCTGTCATGTGTGTGTCTTCGAAAGAACTATTCTCATTTTTTGTTTCATGACCAGAGTTTTTAGAGGACCTTTTACTGACTTCTTCTTCTTTTTCATTGTTCTTTTGGCTCCTCTTGGTTTCTGTACTGCGTAGCATCATTTCATTTATTTCCAACTCATCTTCCTCTGCCTTTTTCAACTTTTCGTTATCTTCTTTAAACACTTGTAATTCCACGATGAGGTTGTTCATTGTTTCCAAAACTTGGGTTTTTGAACTTCCTTCGTTGCTAGGCCCTGGTTCTTTAGGAATTCCTTGATTATGATTCTATTCAGGTCTGATTTCTTATTCATTTTGTGTTGACATTATCACAACAGACCAACAATTTTCCTATTTGTAACAATAAACATATTTGTGAGTTTTTCTTCAACAGAAATAAAATAATTAAAATACTGTTGGCCTTGGCCTGAGGTCCAAGTGTTTTAACCTTCATCTTTGATACCATATGTAATGTACCCCAAATTTCTCTATCATTTTTTTTTTGGTTTTAATTGTAACCATTACATCTAAAAATGGACATACAGAAATTTTGTTAGCTAGAACCACGATATACCATTTTGGTATTATATGCACAACTTTTCATTTTATGTTCACAAAAAATATCATCTGTGACTTCCTGTGATCTAAGATTCTCAATCCTCAAATATGGATGAATACCGGGAATCCTCTTTCCAAGATCTTTCCAATGACTGCTTCCTTCCACAATTCTGAGCTTTGAGCACAAAGCTATGATCCTTTAAAACATGTGCCTTTTATCTAATGCATTCCTTGTGCAGTTGATCTATTTTCACTAAGATAATGGCTCTTAGATATTTTTTGGACCCTATCGAAAAGTTCCCAGGACTTCAATACCTCTTTTGATGCAGGTTCAAACCAGACAAAACCAGGCTTCCTTCCTAACCCATTTTCCCTTCATTAACACATTTTTCGGGCACTAGCACTTTTTCTTGATCCCTCAAATGCATGTCACCATGGGTTGTGACCCGGTGCTATCAGGTAGGTACTTATCTAGATCCTTGAGAGCTTCAGGGTTCCATAACTTCATCTTCGGAAGCTCTTGCCACTTCGTGCATTATTTCTCTGGAACAACGAATTGGCGAACTTCGCAAAGTGGGGTGGATCAATGGTTCACAACTTTCTCAACAACCAATGGTTGGGTTTTATTACAAAACTCGAAGTTTCTAAAGTTCTTTTCTTTCCATACTCTCCAACCTTCCAAAGTGCTCAGTCTCTGGACTGTGGTATCGGTTTCCATGTACCTTCTCTCGATCTGTGGTTGAGATTAACTTTGTACTCCAAGAGTTCTTGATTCAACACAACTGCAACACAATTCCTACGGAGTACCAAGTCTATGGACCTTGGGATCAGGTGCTATGCCTCCACTAGATACCATGGTCTCCGTGCTTGAACTAATAAATACTAAAAATGTCACATCAACTTTAGCACTTTTCAAATTGCGAGGACATCGGTTGGTGGTTTTGGAGTAAACCGCCGATCATTCCATTATTATCCCCATGCTGACATGTACCCCTTCTGGGAAACCTTTGCTTGGATTGCATGACTGCCCTGTACAATTATCTTCTACACAACTTCGATCTCTGCAATGCCTCCTAGCCATCGATATTGATAGATCCTCATCAAATTTAATGTAGCCCCGATCTAGCTAAGTTATTCGCAAAGTTTAACTACCTTGTGCCACCACCCAGAGATTTTTGTGTCAAAGATGAACCGTTAGATGAATTCAAGTTGCTCGACTTTTATTCATGTAATCTCACTTTGGGAGAATCACAAATTGGGAACGGATAACCCAAATTCTCGAAGCTCAAAATGAATCTAGACCATTGATCTAGAACTGATCACAGTCATTAGATTCAGGAGGAGGATATGTGCCACAACAGGAGATCTACGTCAGTAGACCATGTCAGCAAGGACATGTGGCACAATTAGATGATGACAAGTCTCAAGATGAAATTGGAATTTCAAGTATGTGTAAGTCACGAATCTAATTTACATGTGGAAACCACTCGGCCAATGCCAAGTTAGCAGTGGCGTCAACAAGTTACCTCACTTCAGGAGTATGTACTTGGAGGGAAATCAATTTCTATCATCAGAAATCTCCTAAAGCGCTGAAGGCCAAAGTTAACACTAATCATTGATCTAATTCAGAACTCAAGCTAAGTTTTTTCCTTGGATTATTCTATTGTTTGATTTCCATAGAACTAAAATTCTAGCACATTTACTAAACCCTCATTTTACTTCCTTTGCAGGTTATGCAAGTTGGTGTAATCGGATGAAGGAAGCATCTTACCTCGAAAGGTATTAGAGTTTCATGTCCTCCCTTGACCGATCTATGCATGCATTGACTTTGGTTACATACATAATTCTGTGTATACTTTCTTAGAGATTTTTTTACAATAAGAAGTTGTGGAGTTTTTGGTCTATGGTACTCCAACTGTAACACTTTGAACAAGATTCATTTAAATGTGACAACTACTTTCACAATACACTTGTAGTCTACCAAATCACTATCTTTTTGTGGTAATAGATAATATAAAGGATATATTAAGACTTTTATTATTTTATCTATTGTTACATGTTATCAAATCGATAAGCACCCACTAAATTTTATTCCTTATTGCACCATTTTCCGACACTGATTGTTATGTATAGATTTGAATAACAATTTGAAATATATATAATCCAATGGTCAGTAGTGTTATATGCCAAATAAATTTTAATTTTTTTGAGTCTTAGGTGATAGTTAAGGTCTTTATTGAACTTTAATACCTTGTCAAGTGGGTCTATCATTTAGTTTTAGTCAGTCAAGGGATTTCTAAATCAAATGAAAAGTTTGAGTCACGAGATTTTCAAGTATAACATGTGATCCTACAAGTCATTCCTGGTCATGATTAGTTATCATTTTTAAACTTATTGTTTTTTGAGCTCAAAAGATCTCAATTACTCATCTAGTATGAGTATGCAGTATTTGGCACTTGTTTTACATGCAAGGCTCTACAAATTCACGGGTTGTTAGCGCACATGATCATTTTAACACTCGGGGTGCTCCAAAATTATGAGAAAAGATTTTCTTCATCATTTGTATTCATTAACTCGTTGAGATCACTTCAGTGAAGGATTTGAAGGATCTGAAAACTTTAGCATCAGTTTAATGTTCCCCCCAAATCACTTAGCTAGCTATCTATTTCAAATTTTCTTAGGAAGATTTTGCATGTGAAGCACTCATCTTTATTTTTCTCTTGTAAACTCATTATTTGTCTCAAGAAGTATTATAGGAACTCGATCCTCTGTAGATGGCTCCCAAAGTTGATACACCTAGAAATAGGTCAAGGTCTCTCTACATATTTGAACCCACATGCATCGATTTGATCGTGAAAAATCCCAATCCCTATTATTGGATAAATCCGTAAGTGCGGACACAAACTGATCTCCCTAGATCCACCTGGATCTAGAACAAAGCAAAACATAACATGACTCTTTCCCTAGATTCTAACCATTGAATTAAATAGGAGGGAAGAACAAATAACATACCTTATTATCACTTCCTTTGGTCTTTGTGTCTCCCACTTCGCTTCAGTGCTCTCATACAGTCAAGACCAAAACAATACAAACCAACCGAAGTGAAGAAAGCACAATCTATTCAATAGTGAATCTATGTATATGATCAAGGAGTTATACAATAAAGTGGAATTAGCTTTATGGGAAAGGGACATATTATTGTATGATATTGATGGAAAGTAAAGATTACAACTTGATCCTTGATGTCACAAACTTCCTTTCGATGGCCCTTGGCTCCGACACACACACTTTCGCACTTGCATGAAGAAGATCAACCACTCTTGATAAACTTGCTGGAGTTCTTAGTTGCTCTAGCATCAATCCGTCACACAATATTTCACCAATTCTCCAATGAATCTTGCTTAAACTTGTTTGCTTCTAACTTTTTCCATAAGAATTCCCTCAATATATAGGAGAGAATGAATTAGTTACTTGGATAAGAATGATCCCAAAATATCAGGGAATCCAGTACTAGGATAACCATTCGAATGCCATCTCATCCTTCTAGAAGATTCCCTTCTAGAAGCATCGAGAATTCATCTTTTTCTCTTCTTTAGAAAGAGTTCTCACCCTAGCAGTTCAACACAGTGCAAAATTCTCGCACCCTGGCTTAAGGCAGCCTGTGAGAATCATGCATTCTCGTAGGCAAATATACTAGCAGCCTACGAACAGTCCTCAAAAATGTGATTTCTGGAAAGAGATGAAGGTAACTTTTCTCAAGAGAAAGTACTACTGAAGAGCCTGAGTACACCATCATCAATACATCATCATGATGACCAAAATCATGGGTAACAGAATGCCCCCCAAAGTATGAGGTTGGAACTAGTGACAGCCGATAGACTTTGTAAGCTGCATGTGTGTGTCGGGAACAAGGAGGACATCTAATTGGAAACCTGCGAACAATCAAGCATCTGCAGAATATCATATATACCAATTCTGAGGTAGGCATTCCCATACTCAGATCACAGAGTGATGACATTATAGACATGGGTCATGGCCACCAATCATACACTGTGGATCCATGCCATCAAAATATAGCATAGCCACCGGAATACACTGTGGATCTATGCGAGAAATTTCAAATCAAGATGACATAGCCACAAAACATACACAGTGGATCTATGTGTCACAAATTATACATACTCCATCGCAACCTGGATCACAAAGACAATATCCAGGGTCTTCAATCTCGTCGCCCAAAGTACGAATCTAACCATGTGATTACATGTGTTGAAGTCGAACATGGTAGAAACCACTTGATTACCGGTCAATGATGAAACCGTTAACAACTACAAGGGAAATCACCATTGATGTCAATGAATCCCAAGGTACCATAGTACAATCCATCGAGTGTGAATAAATGAGTTGATGTCGAACATCTGATGGAATCTTTCGATCAGTGGTCAATTATGTAAACCCATTTTCGAAAGCAAGGAAACCTGCCATTGAGGCATGCAAGTTCCAAGGTACCAAATAATTTCTAAGTCTTGATTCTGGATAATGAGCTGAAGTCGATGGAACAAAACTCCTCATAGGAGGGCCTTGATGTATCTCCCATCAATGACATGAAATGAGTTACAGAGTTTGAAGGTGAAACAAAGCATTTTGTAAATTGGACCGGACACAGGGAAGGCCGACACAAAAAGAATGGATAATTGCAGATGGTCGACTCAATATAGGTTTCAGATGGACTTCTCTTGAACATATGAACGACAGGACCAAGGATTTGGCAGCATTGACTCAAAGATGACACAGGGAATGACCTTGTAGCAAATCGAATGAGAGACAAATGGATTTCCCAAACCGGCTTCAAATGAAATAAATAGGGGGTGTCATGTTCAAGAGAGACACTTACTTCCAAGCAATACAAAGATGAAACATATCCCTTTCCCAAATTTTCCCCCACCATTTCTGGCGAGTACCTCTTTATTTTTATGCAAGCTTGAGGAGGATAACATATGCTTGTTGATGTAAGCTCATCCTTCGGACAAGTCCCTCAGAGTATGTTTAACGAACCCTAAGAAGGAGTGGTTCGATCCCATCATGGGTCTGTCAATGTTTGTTTAACGAGTCCAGAGATAGAAAACTCGAAGGTTTTTCAAGATTATAGAGTTCAGAAAAACACTTAAAAGAGAACTCTCTCAGTTCCTTTTTCATAAAATATTCTGGATAAGACCAAAAAAGAGATAAATTATCGCTCACCAGACGCTTACTTCAAATACTTTAGCGAGGATGAAAATAGCAAGGTCGCTCGATGATCTTTTCATGTTTAGAGAGTTTGAAAAGAGCTTAAAGAGGACTCCAGGGGGGTTCCTTTTTCGTATAACCTTGTTGAGCCCAAAAAAGTGATAAAAGTATGCTCGACCACGTTCTCATGTATTTACGAGCGCAAGAACGGAAAAAAATGATGCTCGAGGTTTTATGTAAAAACCATAAAAAACAATTGAAACACACGATCTAAAAAGAAAAACTATGTCCATATCCTGATATTTGATCATCCAAGTCATCACCCCTGCAAGAGTTACACTCATCATAACATTATTGATTAGGGTTTAATTGATAAATAATTATAAAAAACCTAAAATGATATAGTAAAAGTAAATAAAATAAGTAAATACTCTTTTTTACCATACCATTTTACATTTCCACTATTGAGCTAAAAAAACCCCTCTTTTACCCTCCATGTTTGGCGTCGATTTGCAGGAGCTACGAGAGACCATTCAGTGAGCCGTCTGTGACATTAAGGTAAGCTCTTCGTCCTTGACATTTTCATGGTTTAAATTTGTGATTTCATTGGTTAAATGTTTAGTTTTAAGTTAAGTTTTTAAACCCTACATGCGCGCTGCAATTCTCGCAGGCGGGCCATATGGGGCCTGCGAGAATGACGTGTTCTCACAGGTGATCCTTAAGACACCTGCGAGGTTCTCGCACTGTGTCCATGGGGCACCTACGAGAACCGCAAAGCCCAATTTTTTTTTTAAATTTTAACCCAAAGAAAAATTTCCAAAGCATGAAAAAAGTTATTAATCCTCTTATTGTGTTCCTTGTGCAGATAATTGGCCATCACCATCGTACTTGAGTGGCGTGAAGAGGATAATGCAATGGCTGAAAACCATCCACCTACCATAGCCTCTTTGAGATATTGTGGGCTCTTAAAATATTTTTGTATCCCGGGCATGAGGGCCCAAGTCAGACTATTAGAGTATCTGGTGCCTATGTGGGACCCATATCAGCAGGTTTTTCATGTGGGAGCTCACACATTGTCCATAAACATTGAGGACATATACCTTTTGACTGGATTGTCCTGATGTGGATACTATGTCATCTTGACTGGTAGTAGAGGTGGTGGGCTAAAGATGAGTGAGTACTGCAATCAATACTGCGTTCTCGAGGCTGAGAAGAAAAAATGAAAAGTGGCTATCTAGGGGGTACAAGACTTGACCCTCCGCACTATCCTTTTTACTATATCTCGGATGGCTAGGAGTTCTACTCCTCATATGGAATTACAGAGCTACTTCCAGTACGCCATCGAGTGTACTGAGCCTCGAGTATTCAACTGGGCAGATGTTGTGCTTCGTAGTATCAAAAAACAATTGACCAAATGTAGGCGAGGTGACCTGAAGCAATTCGGGTATGGATATTTGTTGGTGTCCTTCTTCCTTGAGAGGGTCCCCATATTTAGAATACAGTTTGCGTGGAACATACCGGGTCCCAGGGATCCAAGGATGTTGAGATGGTGTCGACTCATGGCCCGGCACGTAGCAGGACCGATCGTCAAGTACGATGATATTTTCTTTGACTGGCTTCAAACCAAGATGTTGATGGTCGATGACTACGCTTATGCTGGGTTGGATTTTTGAGGAGATCCAGACTTAGAACTACCAGAGGATACTCAATGGGGTGACCCTTGTAAGAAGTACATGCATTTTCTCTTTTTAAATGTTTTTGAATTTTAATCATATTCAAATGTTTTTGGTTTTATACATTTATCCAAAGACTAATACAAAATCATTTGTTGATAACACAAATGTTGGACTGTATAGACCTCCCGACACTTCTCCCATCCAGCGGCGAGGAGAGGTAGCGGCAGCACCAAAGTATGTTGAGGATTATCAAGTAGTGGAACAAAATCTAGAGGGCCTTACTGCAGACACTCCAGATATGACTCTGGAAGAGGTTCCACAACGCAATCAACATCATACTGTAGGGGTATCAACAACTATGAGTCGACTACTCCATAGGGTTTCTAGGGAAGTCATGTGTTACCGTGAATGTCATCCATGACGTCACTTTATAGAAGCTATAAGCTTCAATTTTTGATATTTTGGTCTTCGGACAAACTTTTTGTAAAAAACTCTTTTGATCGTTATATATACATATGGATTCTACCGGTTTACTAAATATATTGTGTGAATTTTGATGTGTTTAATTTATAAATGGTTCAAATGTCTGTCCAATACATAATTAGCCAATGCATCTGTTAATGTATTAAGACATCTAGGAATATGCTGATATTCAATGTGATCAAAATAACGTTCCAAGAGGCGAATTCAGAAATACACCCGTAACAAAGTAGGACTTCGAATAGAGTAGATATTACTTAACTGTAGTACTACAAGCTGCAAGTCAAGTTGCACAACCAAATGACGAATTCCGAGCGAGATATCATCAACCAATAATTCAATAACTGCGCTATACTCTGCAATGTTGTTGGTCACATGGCTGAGGCACACACCTCGTAAAGATACAAGTTCGTTTGTTGGGGCATAGATTGCCCACGTAGTGTATGCAAGGTTCCGAGTACTACAGCTAGCGCCATCAATGAAGCCAATATAGGGTAGCGAAGAATCTGACATCTAGAAATCAAACACAACGTCACATAAGGGTAGAGACCAGATAACAATAAAAGAAAACTATAGTAACACACACAAATTATGATACATTAAAATATAGGTACTTGTGCACAAATGATTTATGCATAGTACTTCTTCAAGTACAACCCATTCCTGGGTTCACTCAAATGGATACCATCGTAATCTACTAGCTCATATGCTCCTTTTTCCAAAACTCGGTGAACAATATAAGGACCTCGCCACATGGGTTCAAATTTCTCAGATCCTAACACATCTCGATCCTGTTCATAGAGAAGAACAAGATCACCTTTGGAGAAAATGCGAGGCTTGGCATGCTTGTCGTATAGTGCCTTGACACATTTTTTCTGGGCTTCTATCACTAGAGTGGCGTTACGTCGAGTTTCGTCTAATCGCATTAGATACAATAGACATTCTTCTTCAGCAGAAGTGTTGGGTAAGAATTCTACAACTAGATTCAGAGAGGGTATCTCTCATTCTATAGGAAGAATGGCTTCCACACCATAGACTAATCGAAAAGGCGTAAACCCAGTAGTGGATTTGACAGATGTCTGGTACGCCCACAATACTGGAAACAACATTGTGTGCCAACTTGTTTTATGAATTCCTATCATCCGACGAAGCATAGTTATAAGAACTTTGTTGATTGCTTCGACATGGCCATTAGCTTGCGGATAATAGGGTGTTGAGTTATCATGGCGAAGACCCAACTTTTGTGTAAGTTTAGACATCATAAAATTCCTAAAGTGGCTACCGTGATCAGTGACGATAGCTTGGGGAACACCAAAACGAGCTATGACATGATTAAAAAGAAACAACGTTGCGGTCTTTCTAGTATTATCGAATGTTGGCATCGCCTCCGCCCATTTTGTAAAGTAATCAACAGCTACAATGATGTAACCATGCCCCCCGGCTGAGTGAGGGTGACATGTCATGAAATTGATGCCCCATTTCGCAAAAGGACCAACTGAGACCACAGGGTGAAGAGGAGCAGGATGTGACCGAAATTTCTGATTGTAGGTCTGGCAGGCATGGCATTTCTGAACGGCAGTAATGCAGTCGTAAAACAAAGAAGGCCAAAAATACCCTGCGTGTAAGATCTTTTGGGAAGTAGCATACCCAGACATATGACCACCACATGCTCCGGAATGACAGTCATTCAGAGCTTTCTCGGCTTCGTAAAATGTTAAACAATGTCGAAAAACACAGTCAATTCCCCGATGGTAAAGAGTATCCCCGAGGATAATGTATTGACGAGCTTGATAGCGTATGCGACGTCGTTCAATACTAGACAAAGTAGACCGAAAAGTTTGGGTTTGGAGATAGATAATGATATCCCCATACCAAAGATCGTCAGTGCTAATAAGGAAAAGAGATTCATCAGGTAATGAATTGACTGCTACATTTTCCCCATACTAATGACTTCTTGGACTTGGCGCGGTCGAATTCCAAGTCAAACTCCTGGAGTATGACAATCCATTTGGAGTACTTTCCCCAAGCAATTGATGTTTCAAAATATGTTGCATAGGGTTGCAATGAGAAATCACCGTAGTCTTACGTGAGAGGATATAATGCCAGAAGCATTGGACGGCTTGAACGACAGCGAAGGCCAGTTTTTCAACATGTTGGTACTTGATTTCAGTTGGTGTGAGACTTTGACTCAAGTAGTAAACAACATGTTCGTCATGCGCATCATCCTCTTGAACAAGAACCATGCCAATAGTGTAGTCCGAGGTAGCAAGATAAAGGAAATAATCATGACTGTAATCAGGAGGAAAGCAAAGTGGAGCTCATGTTATGGACAAATTTAAAGCTTCAAAATCATTGTTGGTAACAGTATCCCAGACGAACTCTGAATCTTTCTTTAATAGCCACGTAAAACCATGAGTTATCTCGGCGTAATTAGGAATAAAAGGATGAAGAAAGTTTTCTTTCCCTTGCAAACTTTGTAACTGGCGCAGTGTGGAAGGAGGAGGGAGATTAAGAATCGCCTCAACCTTAATAGGATCCACCCGGATCCCTTGACGCGAAACGATAAAACCTAGAAGACGGCCGGATTCTACACAAAAAATGCATTTATGAGGATTTAAACGTATACGATAGAACCGACAGTGAACAAAAATAGCCCGGAGGTGGGTAGGGTGATCAACTTTGTGCATAGAATGAGCTGGTAAATCGTCCAAATAGGATTGAATGATATGATTAATATCATGAAAAGCATAAGACATAGCGCGTTGAAAAGTTGCGCCTGCATTCTTAAGTCCGAAAGGAAGTTTCCTATAGGCAAAAGTACCCCAAGGAAAAATAAAAGTAGTTTTATGTTGGTCCTCGGGAGCAATGTTAATTTGATTATAGCCAGAGAAAGCATCCATGAGAGAGAAGATTTCACTGCCGGCACAATCATCGATAATCTGATCGATGAAGGGGGTAGGAAAGTTGTCTTTGGGACAAGCTTTGTTAATATCCCTATAATCAACACATACACGAATACTGTCGCCTTTCTTGTCAATCGGGACAGGATTAGAAACCCATTCTGTAAGAGCCACCGGATAAATAAAGATGGCTTTCAAAATTTTCTCAACTTCGAGTTTGATAGCAACCGCTTTACGTGGGTGAACTAGATGAAAGCGTTGTCGGACAGGTTTAGCTCCGGGGTATGTGTTGATCTCATGTACAACAATAGCAGGGTCGATACCTGGCATCTCTTCGTATCGCCAGGCGAAGATGTCACATAATTCTTTGAACAGATATGTATATGTGACGATTTCATCTGAAGAGCACGAAACTCCAATATGAACATTTTCAACAATCTCAGGTTTAATGGATATGTCAATGGAAATCGTGGGCAAGATATTACTTAAGTTCCCTTCAACAAACATAGCGTGTGAAGTCATGGGAACCGTCGAAATGAAAACAACGGTCGATGGAGTCAAAATCTGTTGGTAGTTCTCAAAAGTCTGTTGTGCTAGAAAAAGTATGGAATGATGATGTCCATCATCGCAAGGGGTGTCCTCCATGACGGACATGATCATCTCGTTAGTGGGAAAAATAACACGAAAAGGATCGGGAGACAACTCATCAAGAGAGGGGGAAGAAGGTGTTTCCGATTGAATAGCGTGATAGGCAGATTCAACCAGACTGAACGACATTGCGTCGCCGAAACGAAGATGATCTCCGGGGTCAGGGACAATCCAAGGGTCATGTGACATGGGAAGTTCATGAGGCACAGCGGAAATCATGTTGATAGAAAAAACTGACGGGCGTGGAACATCGGGCGGTGGAATGGGAAACGTACCCATTAACGAGGAGACCTTTAAAAGGCCTACACAAATGTTCTCATAACCTGGTGGGGTTTTAGCAATAAACGACACGTTGCCAGTATGGGTATCAGAATTGAAGAAGGCAAGTTGGTCAACAGTAAAAACCTTTCCTTGATGAAGGAAACGTACTACATGAAAAAGTGTCAACACAACGACGCGCATGGAATTGATCCAGCTGCAGCCAAGAAAAAGATTATAATCGAGTGGAGCGTCAAAGACTTCCACTTCAACTTGGACTGTCTTACCTTATAGTGTTATAGGCAACGAAGGAATAACACCGTAAGGCTTAAAAACAGATCCATTGAAGGCTTTAAGAGTGTTTTGTGATTCATTCAAAGGAGGAGAGACAATGGCTTTCCAACAAGCAAAAGATATTACACACGTTGAGGCACCCTTGTCGATAACAGTTCGGCAAATTTTCTTGTCAGAGACAACAACCTGTATCTAGAATGCGAGTTCAGGGGGTAACCTTGGAATGTGATAATCCAAGTCAAAAACTATGAGATTCGTATCTGTCGGGTCAATTCCACCTATAGATTTTAACAGTGCCTTCCGTTGTGCAGGACAAGACTGGAGGACTTCAAGGGCTGACATCGTTGAAGGTGCCTGGGCCAGATCTTCAACAATACTGTAGTTCTGGGCCGCACGAGCATGAGGATTGAAAGCCAATTTCCTAACAAAACCTTTTGGGGGTGGTCGCAGAACTGTATCAAGGCTTGGTCGTTCGAGATGAAGAGGACCGTTTGTAGGTGGAGTCACTGGATAGGATTGAACTAATGAAGGAGGTAAACCATCAACCTTCTCCTTAGACAGAGTATAATCTTTGGCTCTAGTCGTGAGTGCAATGTTGTTTTGCTTAGAATCACCAATACACATCAAAACATATGATGTCGTAGAAGAGGAAGGTTGGTCTTGAATGACCAACTGAGCCTGTTGTTAAGATGGGAAGGGTTGGGATAAGACAACCGATGTATATGGTTTTGGAGCTCCTTGAAGGAACTTCGTGACCTCATCACATTGTGGACAATCCTTCGTTTAGTGATCGTCACCACAGATAAGGCAAGGGTAGCGGGGTTTGTGCTTATCCCAATCTTCAACAAGAGCGGTTTTAGTTTTCTCTGCTTGATTATTATATTTTCCCTCCTTATTCTTGCCTCTCCCCTTTTTAGATTTGTTTTTACCGGCTAGGGTAGATTGGACAGCATTGACCTCAGAAGTTTTACTGGTGGGAGCGACAAGAGATGGAGCATTTTGAACATTAGAAGAAGCAAATTTAGAGGTAGTACTTGAAACAGAATGTGAATGGGCTTGAACAGTACCAATCACACCGTCAGCTGCATGAGAGACAACTGGAGTAGTTGAAGTGCTAGAAGTACCAGGATGAGGTAATTTAGGTAACAAATCATAAATTGTTCCCGTTTGCGAATAAACGAGATCAATATATTGAGCATGACTTATATCTTGCTCCTCCGTGACAACGCCACCCATGGCAATGTCCTTACCAATTTCATTCACAAAGGATTTCGTAAACCATTCTACCAGTAATTGATCGGGGAGTTCAAGTTTAATGAGACGTCGACGTCTTCGCCACTCATGGATATGATCAGATATATGAGTGCCTTTAGTCTGTTTAAAGGAAGTCCAAATCTCACTCCCGGTATCATAACGGATCGGTAACTGGTAATGTGTAAGGAAAGCCATAGCTAGGGTGTTGAAATCAGAGAAGAAACCTCATGGAAATTCAATATACCACTTCGTAGCAGAACCTGTAAGGGTTCGTTGAAAAAGACGTAAACGAATAGAGTCATCCATCAATGAGTTGGATGAACACCATAGGTGAAAATTCATAATGTGATTGTTCGGGTCCTCTCCCACTTTGTCGTATAATTTAGGAATGTCTGATGGAATCTTGGTTGGAATAACAGGCCATTGGGGAGAGTGACGAATAGGATCATTTAAAATACTAGACAAATCTGGCAAATCCAAAGTAGCAAGAAAAGGTAACTGTCGACTCACCTGTGGGTACTGGTGTCTTTGCGGTGGAAGCCCTCTGGGAAAACCAGTAAGACCGTAAGCATTCTGTCCATAATGGGAAGACCTAGGCAGATTCAGTGGTGGTTGGAGCGGATAGTAGTTCCAAGGATTATAACCTTGAGTTTGAGCAGGGACCTGAGTTTGAGGATTCTGACCCTGACCCCAAATAGGATTGGGTATACCTGGATATGGTTGGCCTATAGTAGGGGCAGGTTGTTGCCCCCCAGTCGTTTGAGGAATATTTTGTATCATTTGATTCCAATACTGGGCCAAAGCAGGAGGTATATTTTGCCCAAAAGGTGGGGTTGGTCCCCCTATCGTAGGTGGTGTTCCAACCGGAAGTTGTGTCTCAATAAAAGGTTGTGTAGTAATTTGAATATGTCCGGTAAGAGGAATTTGAGTTGTACCAGCTTGTCCACCAATGGGAACCTACAAGTTTGGTGTAATGGATGGGATAGTGCCACTAGGATTAGGATTACCAAAAGTAAATTGAGGGAGTGTTGGAATAAAACCGGGAATAGGGTGCCCAGGAAAAGAAGGACCACCTGGAGAACCGGATGGAGTTTGCGGAGGTGTTGGAACAGAAGCATTCAACGCATGGTATCTGGGTGGTAGAGTCGGAGTGACATTGGGCGTTCGTTGTGTGTTTATAGGAGCAAGACCAGCCATAGTTAACCCGATAGGGATAATCGTAGTATTCGCGAGATGGGTCATCTCGGCAGGGACAGTAAACTGATAAGTTGTATTCAACGGTACAGTCTTTGTCTCAGAAAACACCGGAGGGTTGATTTCGGAGACCACTGGCGAACCAGGACCAAAAAGGGTCCTTCGGAAATCACCTGACCAAAAAGGATCTTGGCCTTCTATTCCAGGAAAAGGCCCAATGGGTAATACAGAAGTGGTAACAATGAGTTCTTTGGAATAATTCAATCGCATAAATGGTCGTTCAGAACCACGACGAATTTGAAAGTCCTCTCTAGTATTGGTAATGCGAAAAGGTTCTAGAGAGTCAGTTGATTCCACTTGTGGTGTGGTAACAACTGAGACTTCACTTTGTCGAGGAGAGCCCTCAGGTGTATCTGTAGGCAAGGGTTGTGAATTGTCCATATTCTCTGGAGATAAGCCCTGCATTCTATGTGAACGATGTGGGGGAGCTATTGTAAATGAGTGACAAACTTTGTGAAGAAAATCTTATGGTCAACTTCGAGAAACAAACAACACGCGCTAGTAAACAAAATCTAATAAGCAATCATCAAGCAAACAAGACCTTCTAATTTCGAAGCCACTAGTTGGTGATGAAATCCAACGTCGTAACAACGAGACGAGAAGGGGTGGGGATAGAGTGGAAAAGTTACACTGACGACCTTCTTAATGGACTTACACCCTGGTGCAAGATCCCACACATAATCATGGGTATACCCTCCAAGGAGCCCGAGTGAGTTTGGTCAACGTCAATTCCAGGTACCGTGAAGACTTTCCCCTCCACAGTCACCTTGGGTAAGAACTGAGAGAGATAGGCCACTAAGGTCACCACCAACAACAATAAAGCCTTGGGGAACAGTCGACAGTCCGATCCACACGCAAGGGAAGGGTATCTAGCCCAAAATCAACTCAAAAGGCTTCCACTCATCATTGTGGGTATACCTCCGAGTGATCCCTGTAATACATGCAATCTCTACACTGATATCAACAAAGTAGGGTGAGTAACTCTGCCAATACCAATGCGACCTCGTGCTTGACCCTTGTGTGAGAAGGGCTTCCCAGGACAAGATGTTGCAAATGGAATTTAACACTCCCTAACACAAGATGCTATTGTGTGTTTTGTGCTTTTGGAGAGTGTATCTCTCTTCCTACTCCAAAGAACTAGCCTAGCTAAATGTTGGTGTAAAGGAGCCCTAGAAAAGAGTTACTAGATAAATTTTATGATTACGCAGTGTTATTAAAGGCTGTTGTTTACTCAAAAGTAACGGAGATGAAACTTATGTTGTATGACTCTGACCCAATAATGCAAGGATGAGAATGAAATGTATCACTTTTCGTTCAATGAATCCTATGTATGGGAGAGAGAAGAAAGTGCTCCAGATCAACCTTGAACTACAATGCAAAATTTCCTTTCAAATTCCAATGCAAACAATCATTTATCAAATGAAAATACTGTATTGTGTCTTTTTTAAATACTTCAACAATCACAATAATTTGATTTTTTCAATGTTTTCTAAAAACAAAAACAAGTTTTTTGAAAGAAAAAACATTGGTTCACTTTCCAAAACAGGACCCTCACTTATGCCAATGAGAGCACAGAAAATCAAATCAATGAACAAGCAAATAACCCAATCCACTCTTTCAATGAAAGCAAAAATAAAGAGCAAACCAATTAAGTCTTTTCAAATGCAAAAGAAAATGATCTTTCAAACCATAAGCAAATGATAAAACCAAGCAAACTTAACTTTCAGCCAATCACTGGATCTTAACTAATCAAACTCACTCAAATTCTGAAATCAGAGAGAATGGTTTTACCAAGAAAATCCAAGAAACGAAAGTCAATCCAAAAAAGACAAGAAAAGTCCTGAAACCCTAAGATTGTTCATGCATACAAACAAAGACAAGAAAGATACCAATCAGAGGTCTGAGAAACTTATAAGAGGCAATCAAACTGATCTGGGCAGTTAGAAATACCAAACTCAAATCCAAATTTTTGAAAAATGGTGTTCACAGGCAGGGAATATAACACAGTGCGAGAATCACTGATTCTCGCAGGTAACCCTTGAGCAGGGTGTGAGAACCTCGCACTGAAACCTATGGGCAGAGTGAGAACTCTACCTATTCTCGTAGGCTGCAATGAAGTGCAGTGCGAGAATCCCTAAACATAATCAAAAATTTGAAAAATGAAGCACAATTCAAAAAGGCTTCTGGACCCAGAAGGTCTATCAAGATATACTGAAGACTCAGAGACTGATAGGACAAGAGAAAAGTGAAACCAGAGAAAATGGCCACAGAAAAATATCAAAAGCCATAAAGAAAATTGGATGGTCCCCAGTTGAGTCACCAATTTTGTTATTGGATAAATCCATAAGTGCGGACACAAACCGATCTCCCTAGATCCACCTGGATCTAGAACAAAGAAAAACAGAACATGACTCTTTCCCTAGATTCTAACCATTGAATTAAATAGGAGGCAAGAATAAAGAACATAACTTATTATCGCTTCCTTTGGTCTTTGTTGCTCCCACTTCGCTTCAGTGCTCTCGTACAGTCAAGACCAAAACAATACAAACCAACCGAAGTGAAGAAATCACAATCTATTCAACAGTGAATCTATGTATATGATCAAGGAGTTATACAATAAAGTGGAATTAGCTTTATGGGAAAGGGACATATTATTGTATCATATTGATGGAAAGTAAAGATTACAACCTGATCCTTGATGTCGCAAACTTCCTTTCAATGGCCCTTGGCTCCGACACACACACTTGCTCACTTGCATGAAGAAGATCAACCACTCTTGATAAACTTGTTGGAGTTCTTAGCTGTTGTAGCATCAATCCTTCACACAATCTTTCACCAATTCTCTAATGAATCTTGCTTAACCTTGTTTTCTTCTAACTTTTTCCATAAGAATTCCCTCAATATATAGGAGAGAATGAATTAGTTACTTGGATAAGAATGATCCCAAAATATCAGGGAATCCAGTACTAGGATAACCATTCGAATGCCATCTCACCCTTCTAGAAGATTGCCTTCTAGAAGCATAAAGAATTTATCTTTTTCTCTTCTTTAGAAAGATTTCTCACCCTAGCAGTTCAACACAGTGCGAACTTCTCGCACCCTGGCTTAAGGCAGCCTGCGAGAATCATGCATTCTCGCAGGAAAATATACTAGCAACCTGCGAACAGTCCTCAAAAATGTGATTTCTGGAAAGAGATGAAGGTAACTTTTCTCAGGAGAAAGTACCAATGAAGAGCCTGAGTAAACCATCATCAATACATCATCATGATGACCAAAATGATGGGTAACAATCCCCTGGATGCATTCAAGCATTTCGGGTATCTGATGTTTTTCCAAAAGTTGGATGGCCACCCTTTGGAGGTCAATCGTGAAGTTGTAAGGAATTAAAATGAGGGGAAGAACCAATTTTTCCCTATGGAGATAAATTTGACAATGGACCTAATAGCAGAGGTGATAGAGATACCCAAGACCGGTGAGTTGTGGTTCAATGCTAAGACGATGGAAAAATAAAATTGGTGTCAGGATATGTTGAAAACCGAGCATAAGGGAGAAAATTTAGTCAAAGGGATACCCAGATAATGGATTTTGGAAGCTTATGATAAAATTCTTCTCATCATACAAATATATTTCAATTGTGACAGGAGATACAACAAGGTTTTACAGTATGATTTTAAGTTACTTCTACATTTTACTAGGAAAAAATAAATTGATTTAACATACATTCTCTTTATGAGTCTACAAAGAATGATCTTGCTAGCTCATAAGAAACCTAATAAAATAGAGAAGGAAATCTTCCTCCATGCCCCAATAAAGTTGATAGTCACTTAACAGTTGAGGAAAGAATGCAAATTATGGCCTACTTTATTTTTTATTTCCAACTACCAAATTGACATGCCTGCTTCCTCTTCAAAACGTAAGACCCCTAGAAAGAAGACTTCCATGCCTTCCTTTGATTCCCCATAAGAAGCACCACAGTCTTTCCAAGCTCTTGTATCTCAGAATCCTCCACTTGTTAGAGCTTCTAAGAGAAATAAAGGAAAGGGAAAAAATAAAGAAGTTGTTACTGAAGAAGAACCATAACTCCCTGTTGAGCTCCCTCCAATAGGAACTGATGAAAATATTTATAGTGTTCAAGTTAATATTGTTCTACAAGTATTGAGGAGATCTTCTCATAGGAAGCTTGAGCTGAGAGAGGAAACTCATAAAAAATTGGTTATTGAAGATAAGTTAGATACCCCTATTGAAACTTCAGCTATGGAAGTGGATGATGACCTCAAAATCATTGAAGTCAAAACAATTGCATATTCCCCCGAGAGGTCTTTAAGAAACAAACATGCATTTGCAAAACAAAATCAACAAGATATGGAACTTGTAAAGCCCAGAATTAAGTTGCCTAATTTAAATGTATCCCCTCTTGAGAAGGAGGCCATAGAAGCAATTTTTCAATTAAGTGAGTGACCTTCCAAGCCTTTACAATCATCCCTTGAAACCTTTTCATTAAATAAGAAGAAGGACATGATACTTGCAGCCTAGGCATAAATCAAGATCCTTAAGGAGAAGAATCAATATTTGAAGCAAAAGAATTCTACCTTGAGAAGCCACCTGACCAGTCATATGGGAGAGCTAGTTGATGAATGCACTAAGTTGATGAAAAGTATCAGAAGGAAAGGTATACATAGAACTCAACTAATCAATATGTATAAGCAAAACATTACCTTAAGGGAAGATAATAGAAAATTGAGTGAGGATATCTATTTGGAAAAGACTATGTTGAGTAAGAAGAAATTGACCATTTTTCTGAAAGAAACAACTTCACCAAGTTCCTCCAAGAAATATTATTGATGGACAGGGGTGTCTTACAAATTTTGTGATTAAATTTTTCTTTCTTACGATGAACATGTCATATTCCATCTGTATATTGTTCATATTTTGGTTGTAAGGTTGTTGAACATGGGATATATATTTATTTTTTCCTATATATAGAACTCTCAGTTTTGGTTCTCAAGAACATAACACAAGTATGTGAGGGTTTGACGATTACAACCATAACACTTGCAAGGACAGGGCTACACAATGTGCAGGCTCTCAATGCAACTTACAGAAGCTGAATCATTTATATTTGTTCATACCCTGGTTTGGCTCTTTTCTTAAGGGTATAATAGGATTCAATTGAAGACACAGGTTATCAAAAATATTTTATCAGTGGCACATTGGAAAAGTTATATACATAGCATTCTCACAAGTTCTTATACTTTTTTAATAAATTTGAATTCTTATGGATGTATATGAAATCTACATTGTGATAGGGAAGTGTAAATGCAAAGATAATGGTATGAACTATGAGTAATACCATTAATATCAGTAAAATATAGTGTTATGGGTTCAATATAAACTAGGCTCCTAGCCTTCAAGTCAATATTCAATCGAATTTTCAAGTATTTTAGCCAAAGCATTTTCCTACAAAATTTTGCAGCGCTTGTCAGCTATTTTTCATGTATCGCCCTACAAACGAGTTGATCTTAAATGAGCAAGAGGTCAAGTCACATTTGAATTCCTTTTTGGTCAAAGAAAAATTTGAATCGAAGTCCAACTATTATTGAAGACTCTAGAATATGACTTTCATCCTCCAAAAATCATGTGGAGATGTCGAACACATAGTTTAGGAGGTGGATTTGATTCCATGAAAATAGGATCTAGATCCTAAGATTTTTTAAATAGATTGGATCAAATAAATTATGTATCTATTTGATACATACTTAGAGGATCTCAATTACATTGTAAAGGTTATTTAATCCCATTGAAGCTACAGTGTTAAAGGTTCAATTTTGGAGATTTGACTAGACTCTTGTATTGAAAGACACTTTTTGAATACATATTGGAATATAAGGTTCTTTCACTGTATATATTTAGACTTTCATCTTTCTTTCTATTATGTACCTGTGAGTGAATACATGTTCATTTTTCTATGTTTATTCAATGACTGATAATTGTCATCTTATATTTGCATTGTTAAACTAGAATCACAAGTCTTTTACTTGGAATAGCTAGCCATTCATATATGCTATTATGTGTGTGATTTTGTTGGTATAATTAGTATTCTTCATCCATTTTCATCTATTAAAAACTATATGAATATTATAGTTGAAGGCCTTATTTTTCTGACTGTATTCATGTGTATCTCAAGTGAGTTTATAGCCAAGTCATTCAACTTGATCCATTTTACACCTTTATTTGAAACATTTGATTAAGTTACCAAGCTCACTTGATCTGCAACCTAGAGTGACATATGTTATCTCCAAAATAAATTTTGAATTTTTTGAGTATTAGGTGATATGTAAGGTCTTTCTTTAGCTTTAATACCTTGTCAAGTGGGTCTATCATTTGGTTTTAGTCAGTCAAGGGATGTCTAAATCAAATGAAAAGTTTGAGTCACGATATTTTCAAGTATAACATGTGATCCTACAAGTCATTTATGGTCATGATTTGTCATCATTGTTAAAATTATTTATTTTTGAGCTCAAAAGATCTCAATTACTTATCCAGTATGAGTTTGCAACATTTGGCGCTTGTTTTACACACACGAAACTACAAATTCCTCAGTTGTTAGCGTGCATCATCATTTCAACACTCAACGCGCTCAAAATTTTTGAGAAAATCTTTGCTTCATCATTTTTATTCATTAACTTATTGAGATCACTTCAGTGAAGGATTTGAAGGATTAGAAGACTTCAACATCATTTTAAAGTTACCCCCAAATCACTCAACTAGTGATCTGTTTCACATTTTCCTAGGACGAGTTTGCATGTGAAGCACTCATATTTATTTTGATTTTGTAAACTCATCCTTTGTCTCCATAAGTGTTACAGGAACTCAATCCTTTTGCAGATGACTCCCAAAGCTAATACACCTAGAAATATTTAGGGTTCTCTCTACATATTTGAACCCAAAGACATCAGTTTGATCGAGCAAAATCTCAATCACTTGGATGCATTCAAGTGTTTGGGGTGTCTGAGGTTTTTCCAAAAGTTTGATGGCCACCATTTGGAGGTCAGGCATTACGTTGTAAGGAATTATAAGGAGGGGAAGACCAAAGTTATCCCTATGGAGATAAATTTGACAGTGGACCTAATAGCAGAGGTGACAGAGATACCCAAGACTGGTGAGTTGTGGTTCAAATCTTAGAAGTTGGAAAAAAATGATTGGTGTCAGGATATGTTGAAGCCCGAGCATAAGGGATAAAATTTAGTCAAAGGGATACCTAGGAAGTGGCTTTTGGAATCCTATCATAAACTTCTTCTCATCATACAAGGGTAGTTCACTTGTGAAGGGAGATACAACAAGGTTTTACAATATCATTTTAAGTTACTTCTACATTTTACTGGGAAAAGATAAATTGATTTAGCATACTTTATCTTTATGATTCTACCGAGAATGATCTTCTCCACCTATTAGATCTTCTCACATAGATAAAGAAAAAGGAAAACATAAAGAAGTTTTTACTGAAGAAGAACTAGAACTCCCTGTTGAACTCCCTCCAATAGAAACTGATGAAAATGGTCATAGTGTTCAAGTTAATATTGTTCCACCAGTCTTGAGGAGATATTCTCATAGGAATATTGAGTTGATAGAGGAAACTGAGAAAAAAATGGTTGTTCAAAGAGTATTTAGATACCCCTATTGAACCTTCATCCATGGAAGTGGATGATGACCTCCAAATCATTGAAGTTAGAAAAAATCCAACTGCCCCTAGGAGGTATTTATGAAACAAACTTGCATTTGTAGAACAATATCAACAAGAGATGGAACTTGTAAAGCTCAAAATTAAGTCACTTAAGTTAAAGGTATCCCCTCTTGAGAACGAGGTCCTAGAATCCATTTTTCAAATAAATGAGTCACCTTCCAAGCCTTTAAAGTCATCTCCTGAAACCTTTTCATCAAAGAAGAAGAAGGACAAGCTACTTGAATCCTACGGAGAAATAAAGATCCTCAGGGACAAGAATCAAGTTTTGAATAAAAATAATGCTACCCTGAGAAACCACCTTACCACTGAGATGGGAGAGCTAGTTAATGAATGCACTAAGTTGATTAAAATTATCATAAGGAAAGGTATACAAAGGACTCAGTTGGTCAATATGTATAAGAAAAAAATTATCTTAGGGGAAGATAATAGAAAATTGACTGAGGATATCTATTTGGAAAAGACTATGTTGAGTAAGAAGAACTTGACCATTTTTTTGAAAGAAACAACTTCACCAAGTTCCTCCCAGAAAGATTATTTATGGATAGGGGTGTCTTACAAATTTTGTGATTAAATTTTTCCTTCTTACGATGAACATGTCATATTCCATCTATACATTGTTCATATTTTGGTTGTAAGGTTATTGAGGAAGGGATATATATTTCTTTTTGCCTATATATATATATATATATATATATATATATATATGTCATATTCCATCTATACATTGTTCATATTTTGGTTGTAAGGTTATTGAAGAAGGGATATATATTTCGTTTTGCCTATATATATATATATATATATATCTCAGTTTTGGTTGTCAAGAACATAAGAAAAGTATGCGAATGTTTGAAGATTAAAATCAAAACACTTGCATGGACATGGCTACACAGTGTGCAGGCTATCAGTGCAACCTAGAAGAGCTCAATCATTTATATTTTCTCATACCATGTTTTGGTTCTTTACTTAAGGGTATGATAGGATTCACTTGAAGACATAGGTTATCAAACCTCATTTATCAGTGGTACATTCACAAAGTGATATACATATCGTTCTCACAAGTTCTTATACTTGTTTTACAAATTTGAAGTCTTATGGATGTATATGAAAGCTACATTGTGGGAGGGAAGTGTAAATGCAAAGATAATGGTATGAAGTCTGAGTAATACCATTAATATCAGTAAAATATAGTGTTATTTCTTCAATATCAACTAGGATCCTAGCCTTCAAGAAAATTTTCAAGTATTTAGGCCAAAGCATTTTCCTACAGAAGTTTGTAGCGCTTGTCATCTATTTTTCATGTATCATGCTACAAACCAGTTGATCTTCAATGTGTAAGAGGTCAAGTCACATTTGAATTCATTTTTGGTTAAAGAATAAGGTGAATCGAAGTCCAACTTTTATTTAATACTCTAGAAGATGAATGCCATCCTCCAACAAGCATGTGGATATGTTGAAGACTTAGTTTAGGAGGTGGATTTGATTCCATGAAAATAGGATCTAGATCCTAAGATTTTGTAAATAGATTAGATAAAAGAAATTATGTAGCTATTCGATCCATACTTACAGGATCTCAGTTAAGTTGCAAATGCTATTTAATCCCATTGAAGATACATTGTTAAAGGTTCGATTTTTGAGATTTGACTAGACTCTTGTATTGAAAGACACTTGTTGAATACATATTGGAATATAACCTTCTTTCACGGTATCTATTCAGAATTTCATCTTTCTTTCTATTATGTACCTGTGAGTCAATGCATGTTCATTTTTATATGGTTATTCAATGACTGATGACTGATAATTGTCATCTTAAATGTGCATTGTTAAACTAGAATCACAAGTCTTTTACTTGTTATAGCTGGCCAGTTATATATGTTATTGTTTGTGTGATTCTCCTGGTATAATTAGTATTCTTCATCCATTTTCATCTGTTAAAAACTATATGAATATTATAGCTAAAGGCCTTATTTGTCTAAGTGTATTCATGTGTATCTGTAGTGAGTTTATACCCAATTCATTCAAATTGATCCATTTTACCAAGCTCACTTGATCTACAACCTAGAGTGACACTTGGAGTGATAAAAAATTGGTTTCGTTGATGGGGACAGGATTTTGAAGAAAGCTTCCCTGGGAGATGACATAGTCCCATCTTTTGATGATAGACAAAGGCAAGGCATTATTTTGGTTGTAATTCTCTATCTGGTGACTCCATTGGTACATACTGGCTCCTAAGAAAGTACATACTTGCAAAAATCCTCAACAAACACCAACTGATATAGTATCTGATCCGGAAAGGATCATCAAAGAAGGAAAGGAATTACAGAATTGATCTTCAAGATCATCTATCTCTAGAAATCCCTTTGTGTCTTTTCCAGAAAATCCATTAATAAGACCAACACTTTTTGAAACTATAATCTCAAAGACTGATAGTGAAAAAGTAGTTTCATAAGTTCAAGGATCTTTTGATATTACTCAAGAAGGTAGTTCATCAATTGTTGAAGAATATATATGCTCACCATCTATATAATATTCTGAGTCTGAAACTGAACAAAACTTAGCATACATTCATACCAATCTTCATGTTGTTAATCTTGTCTTACATAAATTGTCTATAAAAGGAGAAAAAAACCTTGCCAAGTTATTATCTGAATATTATATTTTTCTGAGTGTATTCATGTGTATCTGAAGCGATTTTATAGCCAAGTCATTCAACTTGATCCATTTTACACCTTTATTTGAAACATTTGATTAAGTTACCAAGATCACTTGATCTACAACCTAGAATGACTCTTGGAGTGATAACAACTAGGAACATAACAATAGTTCTACCATTTCTTTATCTATGGGCATATATATATATATACCATCATCATATCTCGAACAACCAATATTTCTAGTATTATTTAACTATGATAATCCATAGGAAACATGATCATATAGTCCCTTAACAATTTATCCCAATTATGTATACAGATTCAATAATATTCCTAACAAATGATAACCATAAATATAAAATTGAAAAAGAATACAAGTTGAGATACATATCTGAAACCTGATTTTGGAATACAAATGGAACATCCACATTCCACCCAACCATACAAAATAACAACCAAGTTCACTTGTGCTTCTCACCCCCTAGCATGACCATGATTCCATAAGGGAAAATTGAATGATCCCCTTTAACTATAGTCACCACCAAGAGATCAGAAAATCCTTTGCCTCACACTAACAGTGCTCATAAAAACAAATAGTTTATTTTCCCAACATACTAAGCGGTGTATTGCGTCCTCCATATGTTTTTTTTATATGCATCCTTGTGCTTAGGTCTTTCCTTTCCTCCTTGGGAAATTCACAACTTTACAAATACCTGGTTTTTAGGCACTGCTAGTGGTGAAATTCCACATTTGCCACTTGTAAAAATTAGCCTTGAGGTAACTCAAACCTATTCCCCACTCATGGAGTCATGGTAAACTATTTCTAACTTGGCTATTCCATTTGTCTTCCAACATTTAATTTATTAAAAAAGATTCTTACACATCAAAATAAAAGAGGATAGTTGGGAAAGTCAAATATTTTCCCAACAATCATCAAATAATTAATTACAACAATCAAAATTCTAAATTCATATTTTCCATAAAAAACAAATAATTTACAAATCCAAATTTTCCAAAAATGAAAGTTTATTTCAAAGTTCACTTAGAATTTAATATTCTAAAATTTTAGGATATTAGATTATCTCAGTCTCTTTCTCTTTTTGACTCTACAATAATACAAACTCTATTACATTTAAAGTATGGTTCTTACCCATATCTCAGGATTCAACTAATCTAAAAACATGAATGATAACAACAATGACTCTAGCAACAACAAAAATCCCAACCTTTCATTAGCATCCTTAATACAATCATATCGATCTCATATATATATAATTTGATCTAGGTTTTTTAGTTGAGAACCATGTTGGATTACTGAGAAGGGGGGTGAATCAGTAATAAAGAAATTGAATCATTTTTAACCATCAAATGAAAGTGCTATATCAATGTATCATTATCATCCATTAGTTGCACATTAAATAAACAATGATTAAATGAACAATCATAGACATACAAAACACATCAATGTTTTTACGTGGAAACCCAAAGTGGGAAGAAACAACGGAATGTGTTTTCTTATATGTATTTAAGAATTACATTCATTGGAAGAACCAACTTCCTTTTGTTTTCCAGCTTCAATTGGAAGGAGGATCCAACCCCCTAGTTTCTAAGGATACAACCTGAGGGAAGCTCCAACTCCCCAATTTCTAGCTACAATCATAAAGAGGCTACAACCCCCTATGTTCTATGGCTACAACTGGAAGGTGGCTACAACCACCTTTCCTTGCCCCATCCAACTACCCTAAAATATAAGTAGAGTGATGGAACAACTATCACACTATCACTGTCAGATGTACTACTGTAAACCTATACCAATCAACCTACACCAAATAACCTGTAATCAACATGTACCATAAACAAGTGCATCAACCATGCACCAACCTGTACCTCAACTTGTACCATCAATGAGTGCATCAACCATGCACCAAATATGTACCAATCATGCATTAAATACACATAAACTATGACTCATCAAGATGTACCAACATCATCAACTATACACTTCATGTATGTGCCAACTCATCAACTACTTGTCTCAAACATGTACCCAACATGTACCTCAACCAAAATCCATCATCAATTTCATCATCAAAATCTGATTTGTAACTCTATAATAGACCTGGTGTATATGATCACATACTTGTAAACTTTCCTTAACTTTAACAACAGGAGAATAGCATTTTCATGAAACCTTGCTTTAGTCTCACATGACTAATTTTAGATTAGACAACAACCCTAAATTGAAATAATAATGACTATGTACTTGTAATGAATAAAGATATAAAAATGGTACAAAATGTTCTTCAGTGTTGTTTATCGAATTTCTCCATATTTCACTACTTGGAACCTCTCAGAAAAGGAGTTATAGATAAAATGGCACACCTTGTTGAATTATGGATTATTCTAGAGAGTGAAATTGTACAGTGTGCCCCACAAGGAATATTTTTTATGGGTATGAAAATGGTACAAAACATACTATGGAATGTACTATAACCAATATATTTTTTCTTACTGAATTTTGATCTTTTATGAAGAAGTTAAGACGTTTTTACTCGAAACACCTACTTTAGACTAGTTTCAAGACTAGCCACAAACCCTATTTTCCACAGAGTGTAACTCCAAAAATACAACGACCGACAAGATGAAATTTTTATCACAACTACTTGGATAGTTTCCTCAATGACATCCCAAGTTCAATATATGAATCATTATATAAAAAATGTTATTGTGAAAATGGTGAGATGACCTGTAAATAACATACCTTAGAAAGCATCATCAAAAGAATTTATCCTCCCTTGAATTTTGAACTTCTTTACTTCACCTTCCCTCTACAAATTGGCTTACATATCCTTTGGTTACCTCATTCACTTCTATATTTTCAATATTCTCAAGTGTGATTAAAATGAGAGTGCCGTTCCTCTTATTTATACTTTCATGTAGCTTCCTTAAGGGGTTACCTTTTAACCATCTTAATCCACTTTCCTTATTTTAGGGTTAACCAACTTCTAACCACTTGTACACTTAGTAATTTCTCTAATTAATTAATTTATTTTGTATCCACTTTGACTTATAGTACACTCATCACTTCACTTTATTATTTACCTTCTAAAATCTCTTAAACCACATTCCTTATTTTAGGGCTAACCCACTTCTAACCATTTGTCCACTTAGTAATTTCTCCATTAACTTTATTATTTAGATAATTTATTTTCTATCCACTTTGAATTATAGTACACTCATCAATTCACTTTGTTATTTAAATAATTTCTTCTTTGCAACCACTTTGACTACTTTGACCTTTTGGGGCTTCTAGATGACTCATGAGGGATTTCCAACTTCACATGGCCATAAATCTCTAACCATGAGGAGTTATGTTATGTTCCACATACCTCCGAAAATGGCATGACATGTAATATACATCCAGAATAGTATTACCTTAAAATATATTAAAACTTATACCATTATACATCAAACAAACTTGGGTCCATTACCCAAACCTTTGTTCTAGCATAATTCTCTATTGGAATTTCTTCAAGGGTTGACATCATTGATAACTAACCCAATTAATCAACAATGTCCCCCTTTGGCAATGATGGCAACACTCTGATGTAATATTGAAGTCATATCACTCATTCTCCCCATTGTGACCATCCCTCTCCCTAAAAGCATGCCTATGTTCTCTTTCTCCAAGCATTTAGCTTTGCATCTGATAAATCTCTCCCCCTTTGTCATCAATGGGAAAGGTATATTTCCATTTGGGATTGCTCCCCCTGACTGAAATCTTCCTGAAACTGATCTCCCAACCTGAATTTTCTTCTTTATGGTTGTTCCTCATGTAAATGTAAGAAATATAAGATAATCATTAAAAATCATTAACTTTGAAGTATAAATTACTCCGAGTCTCTAGAGAAGATACACAAAGGATTCTCGTGGAAGCGGTTTTGTAAATATGTCTGCCACTTGTTATTTTGTGCCCACATATTCAACTCTAATGTTCTTCTTTGCAACCTATTGTGGTAGAAAGTGATACTTTATTAGAATGTTCTTCATCTTGGAGTGCATCATTGGGTTCTTTCAGATACTTATGGCACTTGTATTATCATAATAGATTAGAATGTTCTCATCATACTCAACATGTATATCTGTTAGAGTTTGCTTCATCAATAGATATTGTGTAGAAAATGATGTTGTTTCAATATACTTTACTTTGGCTATAAAAAAATATATTAATGATTGTTTCTTGATTATCCAATATACTAAACAATCACCCAAGTAGAACACTGCTCCACTAGTGTTTCATTAGTCATAAATGCAACCTGCCCAATCTGCATCTGTGTAGGCAATAAGTGATTGATCATTTACTTTTGGATACCATAATCCAAACTCTTATATTCCTTTGATATATATGAAAATCCTTTTCACTGCTAATACATTTGATTCCTTTCGTGTTGCTTGAAATCATGCCACCTATCGAGATGCCTCCATTACATCTGGTCTGGATTTTTTCACATATAGTAAGCTACCAACCATTGACCTATATTTCCTCTGTCATATAGACTTTGAATCATCATATTTTCTCAACTTGCAACTGGTTTTCATAGGAGTGGTAACTAGTTTGCAATCTTCCATTCCAAACCTTTTTAGCATTTCTCTAATATACTTATTTTGAGAAATAAAAATTACTTGGTTTCTATGATGTATCTGAAGACACAGAAAGAAAGATAGTGCTCCAAGTAATGAAATTTCAAATTCATTCTGCATATCCTTTGCAATTTTTTTGATGTAGAGGTTGTTGTATGCACTTCCTTTTCTGAACCCTGTCTGTTGCAGATATTTATCCAGTCTAGAGTACCATGCTCTAGGAACCAGTTGTTCAATGTAGACTTCTTCAAGTTCCCTATTCAGAAAAGTCAATTTCATGTCCATCTCTATCCATACTATTGAAGAATTTGCTACACAATTGTCCATAATTTTGACTCATATGTCACTGTACTATCATGATGTACTACTACAACTGATTAATATATCATATTGTATTTCTGCTAACTGAATGCACTGAATCTATCTACTCAAATTATGCAATTTGTTCACAGGATGGTTCTCTGGTCTATCTCAGCTACCACATAGACTCCCCCAATCTATTATTCATATTATGTGGGAGTCTCTAAGTTGGATGGATCATAACCATTCCTTCTCTGAAATGTATTCACCATCATCTTCATATAAATTCATCTTCTCTTTGAGATATGACTTCTTTCTTTTTGTCTGTGGATTCATATTTCACTACAGTGCCTAAAAGTACAATCTCTTGAACCTGTTCCTTATTTACCTGTCCTTCTTTTCTTCCAGTTATTTTGCAAATATTTTTGTATCTAACATCTTTCCTTTTCTCTGTAGAAATTTCTTCATCTCATTTTATTTCCAATTTTGCAAACTCTGGGACCTAGTATTTTTTCACTTGTTCTTCATGTTTTGAACAACCACTATCAACATACCAACCACGCTTATTCTGCTTATATTATAGATCGAGTGTTCATTCTTCATTTCTATACTGATTCTTCTTTCTTATCCATGTTCTCTTCTAAGGCGCCTGTGTGTGACTGCTGTTGTTCTATTGTGGTTCTCTAGGAGGGACTGCCATTCTACAATCTTTGGCCATGTGTCCAAAGTTATTGAACTTGTATCATTCCACTTTAGTTCTCAGTTATTCAAACTTGTTGTAGCTTCTTCTCTATGTTTCACTAGGCCTTCTTAGATAACCATTTTGTGTATGACTTTCAAAGTTATTTATGTTCCCGCTATTATCTCTGCAGTTTACAACTTTATGTCCAAAATTGTTGCATGCATAAGATAAAACCAAAAAGATAGTTTGATACCTGGGAGTTCAATATATTCTAAAAGGAGTTACTCTTATGAATCCTTCTTCTTCCCTAGGCCTATTTGTTTATGTTGGTCTTTGATTCTGAAATATGAATCTTCTTGGTGGAGGAGTGTCCCTGTAATTTTCCTTGTAGGTCTTCCTATCCTCTTTATTGTTTCTGAATAAAGTTTTTGATATGTTTCTTCTTTTGTTTCTTTGGATCTTGATCCATTTTCTGTCTGATTGTATCCAAGTCCAAACTTGTCATGATTAGGACTTTGACTACTGATAATGTCATCCAAAACTTTCGAGTTGTTCTGCATATTTTTCTTTTTAAGATAATTTCTCAATATGACAATCTCTGCTTCCAAATTTCCAATGATCATGTCTCTTTCTTCTAGTTGTTCTTTTAGTGCTTATTCAATTCTTTTATATTCTTCTATTTGAACCTTCAATTTTGTGATAACATTCTCTAGTTCTTGAGTGTCTTCCTTCTTTTCTAGTTCTTATTGTATGTTCTTGTGTTTCCTATTTTCTCTGCGTAAAACTTCAATGGAAGTCAACAATTCTTCTCGGTAGTCAACTTCTGCCTCTTCATATTCTTCTTCGGCATATTATTTATCAGAGTCTTCTATTGCATTGAATATAACTCTTTCTGTCTCTCTCTCACTAAATTCATCTTCATCTGATGATGAGATGTCTTCTTTGGTACATAATCTTTTCTTGAAAACATTCTTTGTGGTTCCTTTTCCTTTATATGTTTGTTTTCTATTTGAGTAATCTTCATCATTCCCCTTATTTTTCTTATGAGGACATTTGTTATCAAAATGACCAATAGAATCACAATTAAAACAAATCAATGGAAGCTTACATTTATATCTTCCATTGGTTATCTTGTTCAATCTCTTGACAAAATTGGTCATTTCTTCATCATCTTCTGAGATGTCACTGTTGTTGCTATGTTCTTTTTCTTTTTTCTTTCCCTTTTTCTTTGACCTTTTGGATGTTTTGAAAAATGCTTGTTTAATATCTGGATTTTCCTGTTTAGTTCTCATTTCATATGTTGTGAATATTCCATGTAGTTCGTCCATGCTTATTAAGTCTAGATCTAACCTTTCTTCTAGTGCTGATATCTTAGGATCAAATCTCATAGGAAGAGATCTTAGTACCTTTTGAACAATTACATATTCTTTAATTTATTTTTCCAATCCTATGATTGCATTTACTATTTTACTGACTCGTAACAAGTAAGATGCAATAATCTCATATTCCTTCATATTTAGTTGTTTAAACTGACCTATGTAAGTTTGAAGCTTTGCTTCTTTGAGTTTTGAATTTCCTTCATAAATATTTTGAAGTTTGTACCAAATATATTTAGCAGATTTATAATTCATGACTTTGGTGTATATTGATTCACCAATACCATTCAAAAGTGCATTTGTGGCTTTGGAATTATTTTGACTTAGTTTTATTTCTCTATCACTTGTTGACAGAACTATCGATTCTTTGTATCTATCTACTATAGATTGCCAAATTTCAAATCCCTGTGCTTGTATATATGTTTTCATCCTTCTTCTCTAGAATGCATATTTTTTTCCTTCAAACTATGGTATTCCATTTTTATACATGTTGTTTCTCTACATGATCTACCTTTCAGTCGTTAAATTGATTCTTGAAGGAACCTTCTATGAAACAAATTATTGGACTACTACGAGGGGGTTGAATCAATAATACATAAATTTAATCTTTTTTAACCATAAAATTCAAGTGTTATAGCAATGTAGAATTATCATACAATAATTGCGGAGTAAATAAACAATGAACAAATGAGAATTCATACACATACACAGTACACCAATTTTTTTACGTTGAAACCCAAAGCGAGGGAAATTTTTATTTTTTTTATTATCTGTATTTAAGAATTACATTCATTGGAAGCAACAATTTCCTTTTTTTTCTAGATGTAACTGGAAGGAGGCTCCAACCCCCTATTTTCTCAGGCTACAATCTGAGGGAAGCTCTAACTCTCCAATTCTCTAGATATAACCAGAAGGAGGCTACGACCCCCTATGTTCTTTGGTTACAACCATAAGGTTGCTACAACCAGATTTCCTTGCCTCGTCCAACTGCCCTGAAATATAAGTAGAATGATGGAACCACTGTCACACTATCCTGTGAGATATACTGTTGTAAACTTGTACCAATGAACCTGCACCAAACAACCTGTAATGAACCTATACCATAAACAAGTGCATCAACAATGCACCAACCTGTACTTAAACCTATACCATGAATGAGTGCATCAACCATGCACCAAATATGTACCAATCATCCATCAAATACACATAAAATATGACTCATCAAGATGTACCAACAGTATCAACTATACACCTTATGTCTGTGCCAACTCATCAACTACTTCTCTCAAGCATGTACCCAACATTTACCTCAACCAAAACCCCTCATCAATTTCATCATAGAAATCTTATTTGTAAATCTATAATATACTTTGTCTATATGATCATATACCCACAAAACTTCCTTAAATTTAATAACAAGAGACTAGCATTTTCATCAAACTTTACTTCGTCTCACATCACTAATTTTAGATTAGTCAACAACCCTAACTTGAAATAATAATAACTATGTACCTGTAATGAATAAATATCTAAAAATGGTACAAAATGTTCTTTAGTGTCTTTTATTCAATTCTTGCATATTTCACTAGTTGGAACCTCTCAGAAAAGGAGTTATAAATAAAATGGCATACCTTGTTGAATTCTAGATTATTCTAGAGAGTGAAATTCTAGAGCTTGCCCCACATAGATTATTTTTTATATGGGTGTGAAAATGGAAAAAACATACTATATAGTGTAATATAACCAATATATTTGGTATTACTTAATTTGGATCTGTTATGAAGAAGTTATGACGTTCTTACTCGAAACACCTGTTTTAGATTAGTTTCAAGACTAGCCACAAACACTATTTTCCACAGAGTGTAACTCCAAAAATACAAAGAACCACAAGACAAAATGTTTATCACAACTACTTGGATATCTTTCCTCAACAACATCCCAATTTCAAGATATGAATCATTCTAGAAAAAAACTTATTGTTAAAATGGTGAGATGACTTGTAAATAACATACCTTAGAAAGCATCATCAAAAGAATTTATCCTCCCTTGAATTTTGGCCTTCTTTACTTCACCTTCCCTCTAAAAATCGGCTTATATATCCTTTGGTTACCTCAGTCACTTGAAGATATTCAATATTCTCAAGTGTGATTAAAATGAGAGATTCTTGCCTCTTATTTATACTTTCATGTAGCTTCCTCAAGGGTTTACCTTTTAACCATCTTAACCTACTTTCCTTATTTTAGGGTTAACCCACTTCTAACCACTTGTAAACTTAGTAATTTCTCCATTTAAATAATTTATTTTGTATCCACTTTGACTTATAGTACACTCATATCTTCACTTTAGTATTTAAATAATTTCTTCTTTGCAACCACTTTGACTACTTTGACCTTTGGGGGCTTCTAGATGACTCATGACGGTTCTCCAACTTCACATGGCCATAACTCTTTAACTGTGAGGAGTTATGAGATGTTGCACATACATCCAAAAATGACATGACATGTAATATCCATCCAGAATATTATTACTTTCAAATATATTAAAACTCTTACCATTATACATCAAACAAACTTGGGTCCATTATCAAAACCTTTGTGCTACTGGAATTCGCTATCAGACTTTCTTCAAGGTTTGACATCAATGAAAACCAACCCAATTAATCAACAATATCCTCCTTTGGCATTTATGGAAACACTCTGATGCAATACTAAATTCATATCACTCATTCTCCCCATGTGACCATCGCTCCCACTAGAACCATGCCTCTATGCTCTTTCTCCAAAGATTTACCTTTACATATGATAAATCTCTCCCCCTTTGTTATCAATGAAAAAGGTAGATTTCCATATGGGGTTGCTCCCCTTAACTGAACTATTCCTGAAATTGCTCTCCCAACCTGAATTGTCCTCTTTATTGTGCTTCTGCATGTAAATCTAAGACATATAAGATAAGCATTCAAAACCATTCATTTTGGAGTAGAAATTACTTCAAGTCTCTCACGAATATACTCAAAGGCTTCTCGTGGAGGCTGTTTTGTAAATATGTTTGCCACTTATTCTTTTGTGCCCACATATTCAACTCTGATGTTATTCTCTGCAACCTGTTACTGTAGAAAGTGAAACTTTATTGGAATGTTCTTCATCTTGAAGTGCATCATTGGGTTCTTTGAGATACTGATGACACTTGTATGATTATAATAGATTAGAATGGGATCATCATACTCAAACTATATATCTGTCAAGGTTTGTGTAATGTACCTAAAATTTTCCATAATATTTTTTTTTCTATGGGACATTAATCACCAAATTCATTTTATATGTTTGTTGGTAAAAGGAGGAAATCTTCATTTATGTTATAATTTTATGTGATGTAACATAAATTTGGCTCACCACATGATGCCATTTCCACACCTCTCTAACTTACTTTGGAAAGAAACTTATATAGATAATACAACAAGGATTCTAGTAATTCCCTTTAGTCTCCATTCTACTCACCTATATACATATATATCTATATAGTGATTTAGACTTAAAACTTATAGTCCTAATCTCTCTTTAAACAAGAGATTCCTATTTTTTGCGCACAAGAATATTTAATTTGTCCTTGA
>ML778658.1:350659-361667 GCA_009831015.1 Picea engelmannii | reverse complement strand
ATATATATATATATATATATATATATATATATATATATATATATATATATATATTCATGGGATCAGATCTATACCCCTCAGCTGAACAAATGTGGCTTAGTGATAGGCTCTTAGAATCAATATACATAGTCCCGATCATTAAATGGGTTCCTTTATGAATTATTCATGATTAGTGATAGTCCAATTCCTTTACCTAAAAGAGTTCAGGTAACAAGGTCTTACGCTAATTCTCATTAACTACAGCTTAACTAAAAGATGTCCCTATGAAACCTTCTCTTGAATGATATGCTACCTGTAATAATGTAGTTGAAGTGAATGAGTCCCAACTCATCGAGTCACAAAGGGATTTAATAATTTCACAAATTTCTTGATGTGGAAAGAATGGTCTACTGTCAGAAGGAGTTAAGACTTTGCATCTACCGTTTAATGTCCATCTTGTGTGTGGGATTTATATAGTTTTCACCTGGCCTTTCATCCAATCCAGTCACGCCAACTCTGCCCTCATCACATGGCTAGACTGCCATTCATACCCTCAACATTTATGTTGTGTAGTTAAGGCTCCTCTTAGGGTTTAATGTGTTTACTGTTTCCATTGTGGAGTCCTTCAAGAGTCTCTGCATATTATTTTCTCAATGGAGAAGGCTGCCGATTTGGGAAAAATGTTATTCGGTGGAACCAATATTTCCATTCACCTTCCCTCATAAGATTTTGTTTTCACTATGTTCTAGTTGTTAAATGAGGCTCAGTTTTTTATTACAGTGGGAGTACCCTTGTATTAAAATATTATTTGTCCTTACTTAAATATCCCATTCTCAATATTCTTTGTAAATTTCCTGAGTTGTTCTCATTTTTGGATAAGTATATGCTTAATGTAGTTTTATTCTCCAACTTCCTGAGAGGTCTCGACATCCCATTCCCTTATTCAGGCTTAGAGAATTTACACCTGCACAAATTTTTATGGGTAAATTCAATCCTAGGGTTTCATATTTCCTATTGTTGTTATTCCTTATGGTTTCTCTGTTGATGTATGTCGAGGCTTGATATTACATCTTTCATGAGGCTACACGTGATCTTAGTCTCGAGTTAATTTTTTCACACTGTGTATAACATAGTACGTTGAATGTTCTTTCTTTGTCTTTATAAAGGATGAATGTATCCTTTTGTAATCGTCAATAAACCCTTAGCTGATACTTAGACATATAATGTCTCCTTAAGGTTATTGCATTATTGTCTCGTACTGCTAAAGGAATGTGACTTCTGTGTTTTCGAACAATCCACCAAACGATATACTCCACGACATAAAATGTTTGATTTTTTGTAACTTCTTGTATTAATTGTATTTTCTTCTGTCATTATCATGGACTGTGTGTAAGTTACTTTATTTGAATTTAGCAGCAGATTAACTCTGCACTTATCGTTTCTTTATAAATTCCCCCTGCAATATAGATAATGTAACATCTCGCTCTGGCGCACTGAGAACACTTATTATTTGAGGACACTTGCTCGCAAGTGATCTGGACTTTTATGATGTTATACCATTTATACTTGATTATGATGCGATTGACAGATGACATGATGTGTTACTATTTGATGTCGATAGATGCTATTGACTCAGTTTCATTGAGTGTGCAGGGTTTTTGACCTTGAGGATGCAGAGGCATCGGTAGAACCCCCTTGGACTCCGGACTAAGTCAGGGAGTGTGCTTTTGGGTGATATTCTTACTATGATGTTTCATTCGATTTGATGATTGTTGTTGACATTTCTGACATGATTATTGTTGATGCAGGCTGACGATATCTTGCCGACCAGACTCACATATGGATTAAAGGGGCCACACATGATTTGCAGAGAGGTTGAGGGAGAGGGGTGGATAACATCCCTGCCACCGCCTGCTAGCACTCCCGTCGTGGCTCGAACTGTAGGTTAACGATTACCTAGTTCGAGAGGACCCACGATGCCGTTAGGGCCGACTGTGACAGTCGCTCACGATGATTCTAAGGGGCACGCAATAAGGTGGGGGCCTTATTCCTTAGAACCCTTAGTCTCCTACAAGTTCACCTGGCGAAGTGTTGACTCCATGGGTTATAGAGGTCTACCAATTAGTCCAGTTGGCGAGTGGCACCCTTGGAGCACGTGGTGTATCCAGAAGGGCACGTCGCACAAAAGAAACTCAGTTGGCAAGTGGCACCCTTGGAGCACATGGTGCATCCTGAAGGGCACGTCGCCCAAAAGAAATTCAAGAGGCGAGTGGCACCCTTGGCGCACGTGGTGCGTCTTGAAGGGCACGTCGCAATAATGTGGTTGAAGGAGTCAGCCTAATTAGCCCTAAGTCATCAACACCTGAAGAAAACCTTAAGCAAATCCCTTAACCAATCGTCGCCTAGCTCAAAATCTAAACCCTAAGCCTAAGACCTTCTAGAAAAAGGGGGGAAATTTACTGTGGCCTTAACAAATGAAAATTTCAAAAAAAAAAGAAAACAAAAACTCAGACCATTATCCTCTCATTATCCATGTCTACTTAATTAAACTATCCTCCATCGCCTTGATCTTCCAGTATCCATATCCCTTTTACTTGTCCAGTTCACATTACTAAATCGCCATCCCTCCCCTTAATTCCTCATTATTCTTTTTATGTAATACTTTTACTTTTCTCATATACATGTTTGCCATCACCTTAATCTCTCATTATCCCATATATATAAATTAATGGTGAATTTAAATGATGGATAATGATAATTTACTATGATGAATGCATGCTTATAAATAGAAAAAAATGAAAATATATATGCATATATTATAATCAAATGGTGGCGTACTCCTTAATCTTAAATTTTTAGAATAATGAAAATTATAAATGGATCCTCTTTCCGTAAATTATTAATCCCTACCGCCTCTACCTTTAATAAAAGTTATGCATGTAAAAAAAATAAAAATAAAAGGAAATTATTAATGAGCGCGCTTACTCTTTGAGTTTAAAAAAAAAACAAAATTAATAGCTATATAAAATAAAATAAAATAAAAAGAAACATAAGAAAATAAAAGGGAAAAGGGGGGAAAACCTAAAAGAGAGGGGATTTAGGGCTTGAGACTGGATAAAAGGAAGGGAGAGGGGGGAAGAAGGGGACTTTTGGATCTATTGGTATTGTTATGCTGCCAAACTAGAGACTGGACTGATTTCTTGTAGGAGTTGGGGATTCTCAACAAACTTGAGTGGTAGCTCAGCCTTGGGGGCGAGCTGAGAAGCTAGCCTATCATCTGGGTTGTGTGTGGCCCCTTTGCGGCTCGGGGGGCTAAGGGGGAAGGAGAGTACCCCTAGCATTTGGCTGGGAGGTACCGGTGAGTCCTCTATGGTCGGCAAGCAGGAGCAGGAGCTGCAGGAGCACAAGAATCATTTGCTGCAAGCGTTAAGGACACATGTATGTAAATCTCTGGGCATTTATGTCTTGCTGCGTGTGTCTATAAACTGAAGTTTTAATGGTTACTGTGTGATTAGTAGTTTCAGTGGTTATGGCTATTTCGTTCTCGTGGTTTATGGTCCAGCTGTTCATTTTGCATTGTCTTCCATATACGTTGCATTTTACATACACCTGGGCGCATTTTCTTGCAGTTGGGTTTTCTTGATAAACTGGGCATTGTTATTTGTATGGGGCATTGTTTTTCTTCATGGGATTCCTGTTGATACTTTGGGTGTTTTTCTTTACACACAGGGGCGTCTTTGTCTGAAGTAGGGTTTTCCTGATAAACTGGGCGTTGTTATTTGTATGGGGCGTTGTTTTTCTCCATGGGATTCCTGTTGATACTTTGGGCATTTTTATTTACACACAGGGGCATCTTTGTCTGCAGTAGGGATTTCCTGATAAACTGGGCATTGTTATTTGTATGGGGCGTTGTTTTTCTCCATGGGTTTCCTGCTGATACTTTGGGGGCGTTTTTTTTTACTCACAGGGAGCGTCCTTCTGCCGTAGGGTTTTTTCTATGGATGCACTGGTGTTATATTTATATTGGGCATTTTTTTTTATCTCAGTGGGTTCCTTTTGATACCCTGGGCGCATTATGACCACCGGGGGCGTTCTTTGTCTGCAGTGGGCACGCTTTTCATTTCTGGGCGTCATATATAGTGTGGGTTTCATTTTTTTTGTGGGTTTCTCCGTTTTTACATTATGGGCGTTTATAGAAGACAGTGGGAAAATCCTCCATGGGTTTTTCTTTATTGCTTGTTAGGCATCCCCCATTTCGTGGCCTGCGTTTACCTTGTGGCTAGGCGACTCCAAGGCGACCTGGGCGCGTGTTGATCGGGATATGTCTTTATTTCCTTAGTTGGCAGTGGGTAAGGACGCATTTTTATTGCCCAGATGCAGAACGATATAACCCTAGAACTACCACTCCATTATCTTGCCACGATTTTCCCCTTGGCTTGTGATTTACAACATCTCATCCAACAGTGCAATCAACAAATCTAAAAATAAAAAATAAAATAAAACAACACAAACAACAGTATTTATGAAAACGCAAGGAAGGTCATTATTTCTCTTATTCATGGTCTTGCAGACTGTAAGGGTAATTGTATTAAAGATATGGTCATGGTAATGATACTGGAATTACACCATTATACCCCCAACCTGTATAGGATTCATAACTATTATGATATCCTTATAAATCTAGACTGTACTTCCAGTTAGCGCTGAACAGAAATGTCAGAACAATTACTTCCAGAATTGTTTTATTTCTGTTATTGTTAAATTGTTATATTCATCCATCGTTGTTTGTGGGTAAATATTCGACCTCCGTCCACCAAAAAGGAATTATCGGGAGCATCACTTCCCAGATTGTTGCCTTCCTTATTTTAGTTTAATTGATAAATTATTATAGCTAGTCATTTGATATCTAAATTTCACTGCCTTATTATTCTTACTGCCTTACTAGAATGAGGTAACCTCCAAATTTATTACTGCCTAAATGCGACCACCAGATCCATAGTTACTACATTATTACAATTTATATGATGCTAGGGTAAATGTATTAAGGAAAGGTATTGTAAGGTCAGTTGAACAACCTAGTGCAATGCCCCTACACCATAGTATAATGAAGGTAACGAATGCTGTTATGAGGAATCGCCTTAGGATGGAATGCCTGAATTAAATGTGAGGACTGTCATTATAACTCTAATTGGAAACTAGTTAGTGGATATAACAAGTCATTTATTGCATATGCATATTCAAATTTTATTATGATTTAGTCGGCAAAGTTTGGTTGACATCGTTTATGGTAGGGATGTCATTATCACCTTCTTGGGAATTGGTTAGTGGATCTGCCAGGGCATTTATTGCATTGTACATTTAGTTGATTCTGCGCCAAAACCACACAAGTTAACCTCCACCGAATTATTCTCCGTGTTTTTAATTAATATTTGTTAATCTGCCATGAACATACTGGTTATTGGCAATGTTAATTTTAGATATTATTTTTATTACTAGTTATATGTTTAAATGCAATGTTGTTTAAATTGAATGCAATGATAATACTTGTTAAATACTAATATTGATATTGGTTAAGCTGCAATGTTAGTATTGGCTTAATTGCCATGATATTACTTGTTTAAATTGCAATAACAAGGTTTGTTTAATCTGCAAGGTCAATGAGGATGTTTGACTCGCAAAATTAATATTTGTTTAATTGCCATGATATTACTTGATTAAATTGCAATAATAAGGTTGTTTTAATTTGCCATGGAATTGATGATGGTTGATTTGCAATTTTAATACTTGTTAAATTGCCATGATATTACTTGTTGATTTGCAATGATAAGGTTGTTATTAAATTGCCAGGGAATTCATGATGGTTGATTCGCAATTTTAATATTTGTTTAATTGCCATGATATTACTTGTTAATTTGCAATAATAAGGGTTGATTTAATTTGCAAGGTCAATGATGATGGGTGATTCGCAATGTTAATATGGTTTAATTGAACTGTTCGGGATGATGTCTAAGTCGCAAGGTTATTATTAGTTTAATTTGAAGGTTAATGATAAGGTCTATTGCAATGCCAATATTTGATAAATTATTATGACCTGTATCATGTTCTTCAAGTTGCTAAACCCTTAATGTTGATCGATTCTAAATGCTAATTTAAGGTGTATTTATCGACTTATTTAGTTTTAAAATGACTCTCAATACTGACCTAAAGTCGTAATTGACAATTTGGTTTATGACCTGCCTTCAGGATGTAAAACCACAATTAACCTAGATCGGTTCAGTGATAGGGGGTTATCGTCCTTTAATATCTTAGAGATTGGCCCTCAACCAGGAATATTGGTCGGGTAGTTGACGAGGTTGTATTTAGCTTATGCCTTCCTATGAGGATTGTTGTTCCTTAACCCTTATTGTACCTGGTTGTAATCTGTCACTTGTTTCTCTGCTTGTGTTGGGATTGACCTAGACACCTCCTGGTAAGCCTTAGTATATATGTCTGTGTGTTTTTCTGTGTCAAGAATCCAGTGTCGTATCAAGAGTCTCGGGCCCTTTAAAGGCAGGGTTTCCACTCTTGGGAAACACCTGAGGGGCTTACTAGTTTCTGCCTGAGCAGTCGGCCAGGAGCCTATCTGACCTTCTCTCTCTCTGGAGCAGAGGACTAAGATTAAACGCCCTGCTTTCCTGTGCAGAAATAGTAACTCTAACACCATGGATTCTTCCCTCTGTTTTCTGACTGTGAAACCCCGGCGTATATTAATGTTGTGTTGTGTGCCTCATGCCTATGGTCATCTCTTGTTGCAGTTACTCCTTGTGAGCCTTCAGTCTTCTTGTGTTGAACCCGTGGTTGCGTCTTTTTGGTTGTCGAGTGGCAACGTGGAGTCCAGTGTGTCTGATTCCCCACCTACACGCACACACACACACGGTTAAAAAAAAAAAAAATTGCACCTGTTGTCAGAGTAGTTGTCCTTAACTAGGAGGGTTGTAACATATGGTATCAGAGCCGGTTCGACCCGTGACTTGGGGATTCGCTACGGATTTCGTTGACATGAGTTGGTTTTACTATACTGTTGTTGATCGAGTTGATTGTGTGCATGCACGTAATCATGGTTAGAGGACGTCACGGAGGTAGACGACGAGGTGCTAGGGGAGGAGGCGTGATGCCTCCAGCAGCATCCAAGCCTGAGGGGTCTAACCCCCAGGGAGGCGAGAAGGTTCTCAGACAGGAGCAGATAGCAGTTGGTGATGTTATTGGGATGATGAGATCCTTTCAGTGCATGTCTGAGGCTCTGATCATCCGTTTGGACAGAGACGAGGCTAGGGCGTCGGCACCCACTAAGGTTCTGCCGCGCGCACCGGCCGTTACAGGTAGCATTCACCGTGAACTCGAGAAGGTAAAATTTCCCGAGTTCTTTGGTGCCCTGGACGGCGCCGCCGCCGAGGCATGGTTGGAGAATATGGTGATGTGCTTCTGACTTCATGATTATACCTCCAACATGAAGGTCTGCATGGCGGTCTTTCAACTCAAGGGGAGCGCTCTTCTATGGTGGAAGACGCTCCTGCCGTAGCTGAACATGGCCGTGGAAGACGTGTCATGGGAACTGTTCAAGGAACAGTTCCGAGAGAGGTACCTTTCTGAGGAATTCATTGAGCATCAGCTCAACGAGTTCAACACGCTACGACAGGGAGGTCGTACGGTGCCCGAGTACGAGGCACGATTTATGGAGCTGCTCCGTTATGCTCCACACCTTAACACAGAGAAGCTCAAAGTCAACAGGTTCATGTTTGGCCTTAACGACAGTCTGTGTGCCAAGGTTAGGATATTGATGCCTCAAACCTTGCATGACGCTATCCAAAAGGCCCTCATAGAAGAGGAGGAGCTTATCAGCGGGGGTCAGACCAGGACTCCAGCGAGACCCACAGGGCAGAGTTCATCTGGTGCGTCGCGGCATCAGGCACCGGCGAGACATATGCTGGGACATCGTGACTTCCAGAGGGGATCCACGTTCACTACACCTCGACGACCACCACCTTAGCAGCGGACACCTTATCGAGGACCACAGCACCAGTAGCAGCGTCGCCCGCAGCAGCAGCAGTTTAGACCTATTCAGAAGAACAGACCAGGGTTCCAGGCCAGTGGGAAATCATCTTCTACTTCGGGTACCAGGACTACTGGGCCAAAGAAGGGGTGTTGGACGTGTGGGGAGCCACACTACCAGTGCGACTATCTTGTGGAGAGGACCAGGACATTCGGATCAGCTAGACCCGCTACCGTGGGAGATATGGGCAAGGCCCATCGGATACATGCAGCGGTGAATAACCGCCAGGTAGAACACCAGTCAACTGTGCTCGAGACGACAGGTACTATCGCTGACTAGACCCTTAGTATTTTGATAGACCCAGGAGCTACTGAGAGTTTCATTTTTGGTGCAGCGCTAAAAAGAATTAAGGTAAAGGCAGTCGAATAGGATGAGTTTAGCTTCGTGGAGATGGCTTCAGGAGCCAAACAGAAGGTTGGAGGAAAGGTTATGGGTTATGCCCTTAATCTGGGAGAGTTTGTCACAAGGGTCAACTTGTATGTCACGACCTTAGGATCGTAAGACGTCGTGATCGGTATCTATTGGTTGGAAACACATGAGGTGACACTCAACTGTAAGACAAAATGGTTGAGCTTGGTTGATGACGAAGGACAGAGACGTGTGATTGTAAGATGGAACCCGGGAGTTTCACTGCAGTTCGTCTCTTCCTTACAGTTACAGAAGAGTATGCGCAAGGGGTGCAAACTTTATGCGATCCTCGCGCTAAATGAGAAGGGAGTAGCGGAAGGTCTAAAACACCTTCTGGTGGTGAAGGAGTTTGCAGAGGTATTTCCAGAGGAGTTGCCTGGGATGCCGCCGGAGAGAGAACTGGAGTTTACCATAGACCTGAAACCGGGAACCGAACCAATTGCAAGAACGCCTTATTGGATGTCGACCCCGGAGTTGCAAGAGTTGAAAATGCAACTGAAGGAGTTGTTGGACCTGGGACTGATATATCCTAGTGTGTCACCATGGGGTGCGCCAGTTATTTTCATACGAAAGAAGGATGGATCATGGAGGCTTTGCATTGACTACCGTCAACTGAACAAGGCAACGATCAAGAATCAATATCCCTTACCTAGAATTGACGATCTATTCGATCAAATGAAGGGTGCGACGGTGTTCTCCAAGATCGATTTGTGATACGTATATCACCAATTACGGATCAAGGAGGATGACATCCCTAATACCACCTTTAAGATGAGATTTGGACATTACGAGTTTACTGTTTTGCCTTTTGGACTGACAAACGCGCTAGGGGTATTCATGAGTTTGATGAACAGGGTGTTCTGCGAGTACTTGGACAAGTTCGTCCAAGTATTCATCGATGATATTTTGATATACTCTCGGACGACGGAGGAGCATGATAAGCACTTGCGCTTGGTACTACAATGTTTAGGAGAACACAAATTGTATGGGAAGTTGTCCAAATGCTCTTTTTACCAATCGAGAATTCACTACTTAGGGCATGTCATCTCCGGTGAGGGTATCTCCGTGGATCTAGCCAAGGTTGAGGCTATTATGGAATGGCCCGCACCAACGAATGTCATAGAAGTGCGTAGTTTTATGGGATTAGCAGGATACTATCGACGGTTTGTCGAAGGTTTTTCGAAGATATCAAATCCGATCACGGAATTGGAGAAGAAAAATAAGAAGTTTGTTTGGATAGAGAAATGCGCGGAAGCATTTCAGAGGCTTAAAGAGTTGTTGACAACCGTGCCGATACTAAAGGTCCCTGACATGGACGCAGGCTTCTTGGTATGCACTGACGCATCCAAGAAAGGTTTAGGCGGAGTCTTGATGCAGGACGGATGAGTGATTGCTTACATTTTGAGAAAACTGAGAAGGCATGAGGAGAATTACGCGACGCATGATTTGGAATTATTAGCCATCGTTTATGCCTTGAAGGTTTGGAGACACTACCTTATGGGACGAAAATTTGAATTAAAGACTATCATTGTGGACTACAACACATTTTTACGCAAAGAGACCTGAACGCGTGACAATGGCGTTGGTCGGAATTGCTTAGCGAATACGATTTCAAGATTAGTTACATAAAGGGAACAGTGAACCGAGTGGCGGATGCCTTGAGTCGGAGGCCACGCATATTTTCGGTGTTACCTCTTCAAACAAATCTACGTGAGAATATTCTCACCTTACAGCGTGATGATGACTGGTACACAGAAGTCAAGGATTTTATCAGATGAAACACAAAGATGGTACCACGTTATGAGGGATATTCACTTGATAGCGATGGTGTATTGAGGTTTAGAGGTCGGATTTACATACCACCAAACGATTAGTTGAGGAGGTTGATCTTGAGTGAGGCTCATAGGGCAGTTTACATGGCTCACCTGGGAGTTACGAAGATGAGGGCAGACCTCAAACCATTATTCTTTTGGAAAGGAATGAAGGCCAACATAGTCAACTTTGTGGCTAGATGTCTCGAGTGTCAGCAGGTAAAGGATGAACATAGACACCCGGTAGGATTACTTCAACCACATGCCATTCCGGAATCGAAATGGGAAGTTATATGGATGGATTTTATTGTTGGATTGCTACTGACGGCAAGGAGACACGACTTGATTTTTGTAGTAGTAGACACTCTGACAAAGAGTGCTCACTTTATTCCCATGCGTACGACATATCAGGCACCTGACATAGTGAGAGTTTTCATCAGTGAGATTGTGAGGTTGCATGGCGTGCCTAAAAATATTATATCCGATCGAGGATCGGTGTTTACTGGATGATTTTGGACGAGTTTCCAAGAGGCCTTGGGAACCCAACTTAACTTTAGTACTAAGTATCACTCAGAGACGGATGGACAGACAGAACGTACGAACCAAACCTTGGAAGACATGTTACGCATGTACGTGATGGACCAACAAAAGCGTTGGGAGGAATTCTTGCCTCTAGTAGAGTTCGCTTACAACAACAGTTATCAGAGCACAATTAGGATGG
>ML778658.1:333251-349488 GCA_009831015.1 Picea engelmannii | reverse complement strand
CCAGGGGTTATAGAGGTCTACCAATCAGTCTAGTTGGCGAGTGGCACCCTTGGAGCACGTGGTGCATCCTGAAGGGCACGTCGCACAAAAGAAACTCAGTTGGCGAGTGGCACCCTTGGAGCACATGGTGCATCCTGAAGGGCGCGTCGCCCAAAATAAATTCAAGAGGCGAGTGGCACCCTTGGCGCACGTGGTGTGTCCTGAAGGGCACGTCGCAATAATGTGGTTGAAGGAGTCAGCCTAATTATCCCTAAGTCATCAGCACCTGAAGAAAACCTTAAGAAAATCCCTTAACCAATTGTCGCCTAGCTCAGAATCTAAACCCTAAGCCTAAGACCTTCTAGAAAAAGGGGGGAAATTTACTGTGGCCTTAACAAATGAAAATTTCAAAAAAAAAAGAAAACAAAAAATCAGACCATTATCCTCTCATTATCCATGTCTACTTAATTAAACTATCCTCCATCGCGTTGATCTTCCAATATCCATCTCCCTTTTACTTGTCCAGTTCACATTACTAAATCGCCATCCCTCCCGTTAATTCCCCATTATTCTTTTTATGTAATACTTTTACTTTTCTCATATACATGTTTGCCATCACCTTAATCTCTCATTATCCCATATATATAAATTAATGGTGAATTTAAATGATGGATAGTGATAATTTACTATGATGAATGCATGCTTATAAATAGAAAAAAATGAAAATATATATGCATATATTATAATCAAATGGTGGCGTACTCCTTAATCTTAAATTTTTAGAATAATGAAAATGATAAATGGATCCTCTTTCCGTAAATTATTAATCCCTACCGCCTCTACCTTTAATAAAAGTTACGCATGTAAAAAAAATAAAAAATAAATAAAATTATTAATGAGCGCACTTACTCTTTGAGTTTAAAAAAAAAAACAAAATTAATAGCTATATAAAATAAAATAAAATAAAAAGAAACATAAGAAAATAAAAGGGAAAAGGGGGAAAAACCTAAAAGAGAGGGGATTTAGGGCTTGAGACTAGATAAAAGGAAGGGAGAGGGGGGGAAGAAGGGGACTTTTGGAGCTATTGGTATTGTTATGCTGCCAAACTAGAGACTGGACTGATTTCTTGTAGGAGTTGGGGATTCTCAGCAGACTTGAGTGGTAGCTCAGCCTTGGGGGCGAGCTGAGAAGCTAGGCTATCGTTTGGGTTGTGTGTGGCCCCTTTGCGGCTCGGGGAGCTAAGGGGGAAGGAGAGTACCCCTAGATTTTGGCTGGGAGGTACCGGTGAGTCCTCTACGGTCGACAAGCAGGAGCAGGAGCTGCAGGAGCACAAGAATAATTTGCTGCAAGCGTTAAGGACACATGTATGTAAATCTCTGGGCGTTTCTGTCTTGCTGCATGTGTCTATAAACTGAAGTTTTAATGGTTACTGTGTGATTAGTAGTATCAGTGGTTATGGCTATTTTGTTCTTGTGGTTTATGGTCCAGCTGTTCATTTTGCATTGTCTTCCATATGCATTGCATTTTACATACACCTCGGGGCGTTTTCTTGCAGTAGGGTTTTCTTGATAAACTGGGTGTTGTTATTTGTTTGGGGCGTTGTTTTTATCCATGGGATTCCGGTTGATACTTTGGGTGTTTTTCTTTACACACAGGGGTGTCTTTGTCTGCAGTAGGGTTTTCCTGATAAACTGGATGTTGTTATTTGTAGGGGGCGTTGTTTTTCTCCATGGGATTCCTGTTGATACTTTGGGCATTTTTCTTTACACACAGGGGCGTCTTTGTCTCCAGTAGGGTTTTCCTGATAAACTGGGCATTGTTATTTGTATGGGGCATTGTTTTTCTCCATGGGTTTCCTACTGATACTTTGGGGGCATTTTTTTTTACTCATAGGGAGCATCCTTCTGCCGTAGGGTTTTTTCTATGGATGCAGTGGTGTTATATTTATATTGGGCATTTGTTTTTATCTCAGTGGGTTCCTTTTGATACCCTGGGTGCATTATGACCACCGGGGGCGTTCTTTGTCTGTAGTGGGCACGCTTTTTGTTTCTGGGCGTCATATACAGTGTGGGTTTCTCCGTTTTTACATTCTGGGCGTTTATAGAAGACAGTGGGCAAATCCTCCATGGGTTTTTCTTTATTGCTTGCTGGGCATCCCCCATTTTGTGGCCTGCGTTTACCTTGTGGTTGGGTGACTCGAAGGCAACCTAGGCACGTGTTGATAGGGATACGTCTTTATTTCCTTAGTTGGCAGTGGGTAAGGCCGCATTTTTATTGCCCAGATGCAGAATGATATAACCCTAGAACTACCACTCCATTATCTTGCCACGATTTTCCCCTTGGCTTGTGATTTACAACATCTCATCCAACAGTTCAATCAACAAATCTAAAAATAAAAAATAAAATAAAACAACACAAACAACAGTATTTATGAAAACGGAAGGAAGGTCATTATTGCTCTTATTCATGGTCTTGCAGAGTGCAAGGGTAATTGTATTAAAGATATGGTCATGGTAATGATACTGGAATTACACCATTATACCCCCAACCTATACAGGATTCATAACTATTATGATTTCCTTATAAATCTAGACTGTACTTCCAGTTAGCGCTGAAGAGAAATGTCAGAACAATTACTTCGAGAATTGTTTTATTTCTATTATTGCTAAATTATTATATTCATCCATCATTGTTTGTGGGTAAATATTCAACCTCCGTCCACCAAAAAGGAATTATCAGGAGCATCACTTCCCAGATTGTTGCCTTCCTTATTTTAGTTTAATTGATAAATTATTATAGCTAGTCATTTGATATCTAAATTTCACTGCCTTATTATTCTTACTGCCTTACTAGAATGAGGTAACCTCTAGATTTATTACTGCCTAAATGCGACCACCAGATCTAGAGTTACTACATTATTACAGTTTATATGATGCTAGGGTAAATGTATTAAGGAAAGGTATTGTAAGGTCAGTTCAACAAGCTAGTGCAATGCCCCTACACCATAGTATAATGAAGGTAAGGAATGTTGCTATGAGGAATCGCCTTAGGATGGAATGCCTGAATTGAATGTGAGGACTGCCATTATAACTCTAATTGGAAACTAGTTAGTGGATATAACAAGTCATTTATTGCATATGCATATTCAAATTTTATTATGATTTAGTCGGCAAAGTTTGGTTGACATCGTTTACGGTAGGGATGTCATTATCACCTTCTTGGGAATTGGTTAGTGGATATGCCAGGGAATTTATTGCATTGTACATTTAGTTGATTCTGCGCCAAAACCACACAAGTTAACCTCCACCGAATTATTCTCCGTGTTTTTAATTAATATTTGTTAATCTGCGATGAACATACTGGTTATTGGCAATGTTAATTTTAGATATTATTTTTATTACTAGTTATATGCTTAAATGCAATGTTGTTTAAATTGAATGCAATGATAATACTTGTTAAATACTAATATTAATATTGGTTAAGCTGCAATGTTAGTATTGGCTTAATTGCCATGATATTACTTGTTTAAATTGCAATAACAAGGTTTGTTTAATCTGCAAGGTCAATGATGATGTTTGACTCGCAAAATTAATATGTGTTTAATTGCCATGATATTACTTGATTAAATTGCAATAATAAGGATGTTTTTATTTGCCAGGGAATTCATGATGGTTGATTCGCAATTTTAATACTTGTTAAATTGCCATGATATTACTTGTTGATTTGCAATGATAAGGTTGTTATTAAATTGCCAGGGAATTCATGATGGTTGATTCACAATTTTAATATTTGTTTAATTGCCATGATATTACTTGTTAATTTGCAATAATAAGGGTTGATTTAATTTGCAAGGTCAATGATGATGGGTTATTCGCAATGTTAATATGGTTTAATTGAACTGTTCGGGGTGATGTCTAAGCTGCAAGGTTATTATTAGTTTAATTTGAAGGTTAATGATAAGGTCTATTGCAACGCCAATATTTGATAAATTATTATGACCTGTATCCTGTTCTTCAAGTTGCTAAACCCTTAATGTTGATCGATTCTAAATGCTAATTTAAGGTGTATTTATCGACTTATTGAGTTTTAAAATGACTCTCAATACTGACCTAAAGTCGTAATCGACAATTTGGTTTATGACCTGCCTTCAGGATGTAAAACCACAATTAACCTAGATCGGTTCAGTGATAGGGGGTTATCGTCCTTTTAGATCTTAGAGATTGGCCCTCAGCCAGGAATACTGGTCGGGTAGTTGACGAGGTTGTATTTAGCTTATGCCTTCCTATGAGGATTGTTGTTCCTTAACCCTTATTGTAATTGGTTGTAATCTGTCACTTGTTGCTCTGCTTGTGTTGGGAGTGACCTAGACACCTCCTGGTAAGCCTTAGTATATATGTCTGTGTGTTTTTCCGCATCAAAAATCCAGTGCCGTATCAAGAGTCTCGGGCCCTTTAAAGGCAGGGTTTCCACTCTTGCGACACACCTGAGGGGCTTACTAGTTTCTGCCTGATCAGTCGGCCAAGAGCCTATCTGACCTTCTCTCTCTCTGGAGCAGAGGACTAAGATTAAACGCCCTGCTTTCCTGTGTAGAAATAGTAACTCTAACCCCATGGATTATTCCCTCTGTGTTCTGACTGTGGAACCCCAGCGTATCTTAATGTTGTGTTGTGTGCCTCATGCCTATCGTCATCTCTTGTTGCACTTACTCCTTGTGAGCCTTTAGTCTTCTTGTGTTGAACCCGTGGTTGCGTCTTTTTGGTTGTCGAGTGGCGACGTGGAGTCCAGTGTGTCTGATTCCCCACCTACACTCACACACACACACGGTTAAAAAAAAAAAATTGCACCTGTTGTCAGAGTAGTTGTCCTTAACTAGGAGGGTTGTTACATATGGTATCAGAGCCAGTTCGACCCGCGACTTGGGGATTCGCTACGGCTTTCGTTGACATGAGTTGGTTTTACTATACTGTTGTTGATCGAGTTGATTGTGTGCATGCAGGTAATCATGGTTAGAGGACGTCACGGAGGTAGACGATGGGGTGCTAGGGGAGGAAGCGTGACGCCTCTAGCGGCATCCACGCCTAAGGGGTCTAACCCCCAAGGAGGCGAGCAGGTTCTCGGACAGGAGCAGATAGCAGTTGATGATGCTATTAGGATGATGAGATCCTTTTAGTGCATGTCCGAGGCTCTGATCATCCGTTTGGAAAGAGACGAGGCCAGGGCGCCGACACCCCCTGAGGTTCTGTCGCGCGCACCGGCCGTTACAGGTAGCATTCATCATGAACTCGAGAAGGTAAAATTTCCTAAGTTCTTTGGTGCCCCGGATGGCGCCACCGCCGAGGCATGGTTGGAGAATATGGCGATGTGCTTCACACTTCGTGATTATACCTCCAACATGAAGGTCCGCATGGCGGTCTTTCAACTGAAGGGGAGCGCTCTTTTATGGTGGAAGACGCTCCTGCCGTAGATGAACATGGCCGTGGAAGACGTGTCATGGGAACTATTCGAGGAACGGTTCCGAGAGAGGTACCTTTCTGAGGAATTCATTGAGCATCACCTCAATGAGTTCAATGCGCGACGACAGGGAGGTCATATGGTGCTCAAGTATGAGGCACGATTTATGGAGCTACTCTGGTATGCTCCGCACCTTAACACAGAGAAGCTCAAAGTCAAGAGGTTCGTGTTTGGCCTTAACGACAGTCTGTGTGCAAAGGTTAGGATCTTGATGCCTCAAACCTTGCACGACGCTATCCAAAAGGCCCTCATAGTAGAGGAGGAGCTTATCAGCGGGGGTCAGACCAGGACTCCAGTGAGACCCACAGGGCAGAGTTCATCTGGTGCACCGCGGCATCAGGCGCTGGCGAGACATACGCTGGGACATCGTGGCTTCCAGAGGGGATCCACGTTCACTACACCTCGACGACCACCACCTCAGCAGCGGACACCTTATCGAGGAACACAAAACCAGCAACAACATAGCCCACAGCAGCAGCAGTTTAGGCCTATTCATCAAAACAGACCAGGGTTCCAGGCCGGTGGGAAATCATCTTCTACTTCGTGTACCAGGACTACTGGGCCAAAGAAGGGGTGTTGGACGTGTGGGGAGCCACACTACCAGTGCGACTATTCTGTGGAGAGGAACAGGACATCCGGATCATCTAGACCCGCTACCGTGGGAGATATGGGCAAGGCCCATCGGATACATGCAGCGGTGAATAACTGCCAGGTAGAACACCAGTCCACTGTGCTCGAGACGACAGGTACTATCGCTGACCAGACCCTTAGTATTTTGATAGACCCAGGAGCTACTGAGAGTTTCATTTCTGGTGCAACGCTAAAAAGAATTAAGGTAAAGGAAGTCGAACAGGATGAGTTTAGCTTCGTGGAGATGGCTTCAGGAGCCAAACAGAAGGTTGGAGGAAAGGTTACGGGATGTGCCCTTAACCTGGGAGAGTTTGTCACAATGGTCAACTTGTATGTCATGACCTTAGGATCGTATGACGTCGTGATCGGTATCTATTGGTTGGAAACGCATGAGGCGACACTCAACTGTAAGACAAAACGGTTGAGCTTGGTTGATGATGAAGGACATAAACATGTGATTGTAGGATGGAACCAGGGAGTTTCCCTGCGGTTCGTCTCTTCCTTATAGTTACGGAAGAGTATGCACAAGGGGTGCAAACTTTATGTGATCCTCGCGCTAAACGAGAAGGGAGTAGCGGAAGGTCTACAACACCTTCCGGTGGTGAAGGAGTTTGCAGACGTATTTCCAGAGGAGTTGCCTGGGATGCCGCCGGAGAGAGAACTAGAGTTTACCATAGACCTGAAACCGGGAACTGAACCAATCACAAGAACTCCTTATCGAATGTCGACCCCGGAGTTGCAAGAGTTGAAAATGCAACTGAAGGAGTTGTTGGACCTGGGACTGATACATCCTAGTGTGTCACCGTGGGGTGCGCCAGTTATTTTCATACGAAAGAAGGATGGATCATGGAGTCTTTGCACTGACTACCGTCAACTGAACAAGGCAACGATCAAGAATCAGTATCCCTTACCTAGAATTGATGATCTATTCGATCAGATGAAGGGTGCGACGGTGTTCTCCAAGATCGATTTGCGATCCAGATATCACCAGTTACATATCAAGGAGGATGAAATCCCTAAGACCACCTTTAAGATGAGATTTGGACATTACGAGTTTACTGTTTTGCCTTTTGGACTGACAAACGCCCCAGGGGTATTCATGAGTTTGATGAACGGGGTGTTCCGCGAGTACTTGGACAAGTTCATCCAAGTATTCATCGATGATATTTTGATCTACTCTCGGACGACGAAGGAGCATGATAAGCACTTGCGCTTGGTACTACAATGTTTACGAGAACACAAATTGTATGGAAAGTTGTCCAAATGCTCTTTTTACCAATCGAGAATTCACTACTTAGGGCATGTCATCTCCAGAGAGGGTATTTCCATGGATCCATCCAAGGTTGAGTCTATTATGGAATGGCCCGCACCAACGAATGTCACAGAAGTGCGTAGTTTTATGGGATTAGCAGGATACTATCGACAGTTTGTCGAAGGTTTTTCGAAGATAGCAAATCCGATCACAGAATTGCAGAAGAAAAACAAGAAGTTTGTTTGGACAGAGAAATGCGCGGAAGCATTTCAGAGGCTTAAAGAGTTGTTCACAACCGTTCCAATACTAAAGGTCCCTGACATGGATGCAGACTTCTTGGTATGCACTGACGCATCCAAGGAAGGTTTAGGTGAAGTCTTGATGCATGACGGATGAGTGATTGCTTACATTTCGAGAAAACTGAGAAGGCATGAGGAGAATTACGCGACGCACGATTTGGAGTTATTAGCCATCGTTTATGCCTTGAAGGTTTGGAGACACTACCTTATTGGATGAAAATTTGAATTACAGACTATCATTGTGGACTACAACACATTTTTACGTAAAGCGACCTGAACGCGCGACAATGGTGTTGGTCGGAATTGCTTAGCGAAAATGATTTCGAGATTACTTACATAAAGGGAACAGTGAACCGAGTGGCGGATGCCTTGAGTCGGAGGCCACGCATCTTTTCGGTGTTACCTCTTCAAACAAATCTACGTGAGAATATTCTCACCTTATAGTGTGATGATGACTCGTACACATAAGTCAAGGATTTTATCGGACGAAACACAAATATGTTACCACGTTATGAGGGATATTCACTTGATAGCGACGGTGTATTGAGGTTTAGAAGTCAGATTTACGTACCGCCAAACGATTAGTTGAGGAGGTTGATCTTGAGCGAGGCTCGTAGAGCAGTTTACATGGCTCACCCGGGAGTTACGAAGATGAGGGCAGACCTCAAACCATTATTCTTTTGGAAAGGAATGATGGCCAACATAGTCAAATTTGTGGCCAGATGTCTCAAGTGTCTGCAGGTAAAGGCTGAACATAGACACCCGGTAGGATTACTTCAACCACATGCCATTCCGGAATCGAAATGGGAAGTTATATCGATGGATTTTATTGTTGGATTTCCACTGAAGGCAAGGAGACACGACTCGATTTTTGTAGTAGTAGACACTCTGACAAAGAGTGCTCACTTTATTCCCATGCGTACAACATATCAGGCACCTGACATAGCGATAGTTTTCATTAGTGAGATTGTGAGGTTGCATGGAATGCCTAAAAAGATTATATCCGATCGAGGATCTATGTTTACTGGATGATTTTGGACGAGTTTCCAAGAGGCCTTGGGAACCCAACTTAACTTTAGTACTGCGTATCACCCAGAGACAGATGGACAGACAGAACGTACGAACCAAACCTTGGAAGACATGTTATGCATGTATGTGATGGACCAACAAAAGTGTTGGGAGGAATTCTTGCCTCTAGTAGACTTCGCTTACAACAACAGTTATCAGAGCACAATTAGGATGGCGCATTTTGAGTTTCTTTATGGGCGACCGTGTCGGATGCCCTTGAGTTGGGATCAGCTTGAGGATAGGGTCCTGGTGGGACCAGAAGCGATCCAAGAAATGGAAGAGCAGATGCAATCCATAAGACAAAGGATTAAATAAGCGCAAGATCGACAGAAGAGATATGTCGATGCGCAGCGAGTCGATCGTAGCTACGAGGTCGGCGATCGAGTATTCTTGCGGGTTAAACCGCATAAGAGTTCGATCAAGTTTGGAAACGGAGCTAAACTCTCTCCTAGGTTCGTGGGACCTTTTGAGATTGTGGAGAGAAAGGGGCCCATGGCCTATCGACTAGCCTTACCTAATTCTTTGAGGCGTATGCACGATGTTTTTCATGTATCTGTTTTGAGACATTATATTAGTGATCCTAGACATGTGATTGACCTGAGTTCCTTGCAGGTATCGGACGAGGGAGCGCTCATGGCTAAGCCGGTCCTCATTTTAGACCATCGCATTCGACAGTTACGACGTCGAACGGTATATCAGGTCAAGGTCCAGTGGGACAGTTATAGTCCGCACTCAGCGACCTGGGAGGACGCATAAGATATGCTTCAGCAGTTTCCATTTTTGTTTGATAGATAGACTTATGAAACTATGATACTTTATTTCTTCATTTATACTGAGAAACTTCGGGATGAAGTTTAGACCAAGAGGGGGTGTATGTAACATCCCGCTCTGGCGCACTAAGAACACTTATTATTTGAGGACACTTGCCCGCAAGTGATCTGGACTTTTATGATGTTAGACCATTTATACTTGATTATGATGCGATTGATAGATGATATGATGTGTTACTATTTGATGTCGACAGATGCTATTGACTCAGTTTCATTGAGTGTACAGGGTTTTTGACCTTGAGGATGCAGAGGCATCGATAGAACCCCCTTGGACTCCGGACTGAGTCAGGGAGTGTGCTTTTGGGTGATATGCTTACTATGATGTTGCATTCGATTTTATGATTGTTGTTGACATTTCTGACATGATTATTGTTGATGCAGACTGACGATAGCTTGCCGACCAGACTCACATATGGAGTAAAGGGGCCACATACGATTTGCAGAGAGGTTGAGGGAGAGGGGTGGACAACAGCCCTGCCACCACCTGCTAGCACTCCCGCCGTGGCTCGAACTATAGGTTAACGATTACCTAGTTCGAGAGGACCCACGATGCCATGAGGGCCGACTGCGATAGTCGCTCACGATGATTCTAAAGGGCACGCAATAAGGCGGGGGCCTTATTCCTTAGAACCCTTAGTCTCCTACAAGTTCACCTGGCGGAGTGTTGACTCCAGGGGTTATAGAGGTCTACCAATCAGTCCAGTTGGTGAGTGGCACCCTTGGAGCACGTGGTGCATCCTGAAGGGCACATCACACAAAAGAAACTCAGTTGGCGAGTGGAACCCTTGGAGCACATGGTGCATCCTGAAGGGCACGTTGCCAAAAAGAAATTCAAGAGGCGAGTGGCACCGTTGGCGCACGTGGTGCGTCCTGAAGGGCACGTCGCAATAATGTGGTTGAAGGAGTTAGCCTAATTAGCCCTAAGTCATCAGCACCTACAAAAAGCCTTAATAAAATCCCTTAACCAATTGTCGCCTAGATCAGAATCTAAACCCTAAGCCTAAGACCTTCTAGAAAAGGGTGGAAATTTAGTGTGGCCTTAACAAATGAAAATTTAAAAAAAAAAAGAAAACAAAAAATCAGACCATTATCCTCTCATTATCCATGTCTAGTTAATTAAACTATCCTCCATCGCCTTGATCTTCTAGTATCCATATCCCTTTTACTTGTCGAGTTCACATTACTAAATTGCTATCCCTCCCCTTAATTCCTCATTATTCTTTTTATGTAATACTTTTACTTTTCTCATATATATGTTTGCCATCACCTTAATCTCTCATTATCCCATATATATAAATTAATGGTGAATTTAAATGATGGATAATGATAATTTACTATGATGAATGCATGCTTATAAATAGAAAAAAATGAAAATATATATGCATATATTATAATCAAATGGTGGCGTACTCCTTAATCTTAAATTTTTAGAATAATGAAAATGATAAATGGATCCTCTTTCCGTAAATTATTAATTTCTACCGCCTCTACCTTTAATAAAAGTTACGCATGTAAAAAAAATAAAAATAAAATAAAACTATTAATGAGTGCACTTACTCTTTGAGTTTAAAAAAAAAACCAAAATTAATAGCTATATAAAATAAAATAAAATAAAAAGAAACATAAGAAAATAAAAGGGAAAAGGGGGAAAAACCTAAAAGAGAGGGGATTTAGGGGGTTGAGACTGGATAAAACGAAGGGATAGTGGGGGAAGAAGGGGACTTTTGGAGCTATTGGTATTGTTATGCTGCCAAACTAGAGACTGGACTGATTTCTTGTAGGAGTTGGGGATTCTCAACAGACTTGAGTGGTAGCTTAGCCTTGGGGGCGAGCTGAGAAGCTAGGCTATTGTCTGGGTTGTGTGTGGCCCCTTTGCGGCTCGGGGGGCTAAGGGGGAAGGAGATTACCCCTAGCGTTTGGCTGGAAGGTACTGGTGAGTCCTCTACGGTCGACAAGCAGGAGCAGGAGCTGCAGGAGCACAAGAATCATTTGCTGCAAGCGTTAAGGACACAAGTATGTAAATCTCTGGGCGTTTCTGTCTTTCTTCGTGTGTCTATAAACTGAAGTTTTAATGGTTACTTTTTGATTAGTAGTTTCAGTGGTTATGGCTATTTCGTTCTCATGGTTTATGGTCCAGCTGTTCGTTTTTCATTGTCTTCCATATGCATTGCATTTTACATACACCTGGGCGCGTTTTCTTGCAGTAGGGTTTTCTTGATAAACTGGGCATTGTCATTTGTATGGGGCGTTGTTTTTCTCCATGGGATTCTTGTTGATACTTTTGGTGTTTTTCTTTACACACAGGGGCGTCTTTGTCTGCAGTAGGGTTTTCCTGATAAACTGGGCGTTGTTATTTGTATGGGGCGTTGTTTTTCTCCATGGGATTCCTGTTGATACTTTGGGCATTTTTCTTTACACACAGGGGCGTCTTTGTCTGCAGTAAGGTTTTCCTGATAAAATGGGCATTGTTATTTGTATGGGGAATTGTTTTTCTCAATGGGTTTCCTGCTGATACTTTGGGGGCATTTTTTTTTACTCACAGGGAGAGTCCTTCTACCGTAGGGTTTTTTCTATGGATGCATTGGTGTTATATTTATATTGGGCATTTTTTTTTATCTCAGTGGGTTCCTTTTGATACCCTGGGCGCATTATGACCACCGGGGGAATTCTTTGTTTGCAGTGGACACGCTTTTCATTTCTGGGCATCATATACAGTGTGGGTTTCGTTTTTTTTGTGGGTTTCTCCGTTTTTACATTCTGGGCGTTTATAGAAGACCGTGGGAAAATCCTACGTGGGTTTTTCTTTATTTCTTGCTGGGCGTCCCCCATTTCTTGGCCTGCATTTACCTTGTGGCTGGGCGACTCCAAGGCGACCTGGGCGCGTGTTGATCGGGATACATCTTTATTTCCTTAGTTGGCAGTGGGTAAGGCCACATTTTTATTCCCCAGATAAAGAACGATATAACCCTAGAACTACCACTCCATTATCTTGCCACGATTTTCCCCTTGGCTTGTGATTTACAACATCTCATCCAACAGTGCAATCAACAAATCTAAAAAAAAAACACAACACAAACAACAGTATTTATGAAAACGCAAGGAAGGTCATTATTGCTCTTATTCATGGTCTTGCAGACTGTAAGGGTAATTGTATTAAATATATGGTCATGGTAATGATACTGTAATGACACCATTATACCCCCAACCTGTACAGGATTCATAACTATTATGATTTCCTTATAAATCTAGACTGTACTTCCAATTAGCACTGAAGAGAAATGTCAGAACCATTACTTCCAGAATTGTTTTATTTCTGTTATTGCTAAATTGTTATATTCATCCATCATTGTTTGTGGGTAAATATTCGACCTCCGTCCACCAAAAAGGAATTATCAGGAGCATCACTTCCCATATTGTTGCCTTCCTTATTTTAGTTTAATTGATAAATTATTATAGCTAGTCATTTGATATCTAAATTTCACTGCCTTATTATTCTTACTGCCTTACTAGAATGAGGTAACCTCCAGATTTATTACTTCCTAAATGCGACCACCAGATCCAAAGTTACTACATTATTACAGTTTATATGATGCTAGGGTAAATGTATTAAGGAAAGGTATTGTAAGGTCAGTTCAACAAGCTAGTAAAATGCCCCTACACCATAGTATAATGAAGGTAAGGAATGCTGTTATGAGGAATCGCCTTAGGATGGAATGCCTGAATTAAATGTGAGGACTGTCATTATAACTTTAATTGGAAACTAGTTAGTGGATATAACAAGTGATTTATTGCATATGCATATTCAAATTTTATTATGATTTAGTCGGCAAAGTTTGGTTGACATCGTTTACGGTAGGGATGTCATTATCACCTTCTTGGGAATTGATTAGTGGATCTGCCAGGGCATTTATTGCATTGTACATTTAGTTGATTCTGCGCCAAAACCACACAAGTTAACCTCCACCGAATTATTCTCCGTGTTTTTAATTAATATTTGTTAATCTGCGATGAACATACTGGTTATTGGCAATGTTAATTTTAGATATTATTTTTATTACTCGTTATATGCTTAAATGCAATGTTGTTTAAATTGAATGCAATGATAATACTTGTTAAATACTAATATTAATATTGGTTAAGCTGCAATGTTAGTATTGGCTTAATTGCCATGATATTTCTTGTTTAAATTGCAATAACAGGGTTTGTTTAATCTGCAAGGTCAATGATGATGTTTGACTCGCAAAATTAATATTTGTTTAATTGCCATGATATTACTTGATTAAATTGCAATAATAAGGTTGTTTTAATTTGTCAGGGAATTGATGATGGTTGATTCACAATTTTAATACTTGTTAAATTGCCATGATATTACTTGTTGATTTGCAATGATAAGGTTGTTATTAAATTGCCAGGGAATTGATGATGGTTGATTCGCAATTTTAATATTTGTTTAATTGCCATGATATTACTTGTTAATTTGCAATAATAAGGGTTGATTTAATTTGCAAGGTCAATGATGATGGGTGATTCACAATGTTAATATGGTTTAATTGAACTTTTCGGGATGATGTCTAAGCTACAAGGTTATTATTATTTTAATTTGAAGGTTAATGATAAGGTCTATTGCAATGCCAATATTTGATAAATTATTATGACATGTATCATGTTCTTCAAGTTGCTAAACCCTTAATGTTGATCGATTCTAAATGCTAGTTTAAGGTGTATTTATCGACTTATTGAGTTTTAAAATGACTCTCAATACTGACCTAAAGTCATAATCGACAATTTGGTTTATGACCCTACTTCAAGATGTAAAACCACAATTAACCTAGATCGGTTCAGTGATAGGGGTTTATCGTCCTTTTAGATCTTAGAGATTGGCCCTCAGCCAGGAATACTGGTCGAGTAGTTGACGAGGTTGTATTTAGCTTATGGGTTCCTATGAGGATTGTTGTTCCTTAACCCTTATTGTACTTGGTTGTAATCAGTCACTTGTTGCTCTGCTTGTGTTGGGAGTGACCTAGACACCTCCTGGTAAGCCTTAGTATATATGTCTATGTGTTTTTCCGCGTCAAGAATCCAGTGCCGTATCAAGAGTCTCGGGCCCTTTAAAGGTAGGGTTTCGACTCTTGCGACACACCTGAGGGGCTTACTAGTTTCTGCCTGAGCAGTTGGCTAGGAGCCTATCTGACCTTCTCTCTCTCCGAAGCAGAGGACTAAGATTAAACGCCCTGCTTTCCTGTGCAGAAATAGTAACTCTAACCCCATGGATTCTTCCCTCTGTGTTCTGACTGTGCAACCCCAACGTATCTTAATGTTCTGTTGTGTGCCTCATGCCTATGGTCGTCTCTTGTTGCAGTTAGTCCTTGTGAGCCTTCAGTCTTCTTGTGCTGAACCCGTGGTTGCGTCTTTTTGGTTGTCGAGTGGCGACGTGGAGTCCAGTGTGTCTGATTCCCCACCTACACGCACACACACACACGGTTAAAACAAAAAAAAATTGCTCCTGTTGTGAGAGTAGTTGTCCTTAACTAGGAGGGTTGTTACAGATAATCAGTTCGAGAAGTGTTTAAACTCAATCTTTTCGTATAACATTTGTTCTTTTTGAAACGTTTACACTGTGCCCTCTACCTACTCTCACAACATGTTTTATACAATTTATATGTTTAACTATTAGAATTGTTGATTTATTCATTTCATAAACAATTTATTACATGATTGGTACCAACACTAATGATGGGCTCCTTTTTCTATGAGGGTACCCGTCAGACAGACCCTACCTCTTCCACCCATTCTGGGAGCATGGATGGTGTCCTCAAGAAAGCGCATAGGAGGGTCAGACTGTCCTACAGGCCTGAGTTAAGTACTAACTATATCTGCATGCTATCTAAAAAGATTATGTTGGTAATCAAGTTCTAGATCTATGATACAAATTATTATTACTATCTAGTAGATACTAACGAAAGTTTCCTTGATTTTTTCTTTCAGGGTTGGTGTAACGGAAAATTTCGAATTCTGACACTCCCCATGCAAAAGGTATTTGAGTTCCCTTTATAAACAATTCTAGAGTTCAAACAATGAAGGCCACGATTTCAACGTAGATTTATCATTATTAGGTAAAGTTTCGCCAAACTTCCTGTAGTGGATGGATAAAGATAAATTCCCAATTTGTGGTAATGTATTCCACTGTTAGATTAATACATAGTACCTACATAAGGATTGTATGTCCTCTTGATTTATGGTTTGGTTGAGATATGTGATAAATTATTTGAAGTTGACCTACAGGGCCTTTCTTCCTTCCTGTTTGAAATAATACAATCACTGTTTTAATGATTTTATTCAAATATTACCGCTGCACTGGCCTCTTCTTATACTTAGATTTTTTAAACTATATTATACATATATTGTTTATGAAAAGGAAAGGCTCTTGTAACGATTATCGCCACATCTGCTTGAACATGTTTTAACTTGGGTTATCCGGGTTCTATTTTCTTGTACAATAGATTTATAGATGGATCGGAAACTCTTTATACAAGTAGATGAGAAGTTATATATGTATATATATAAGAGTAATTGGACAGTAAATTCCCAATTTCATGGAATCCCTCTATCTGGGGTCGTTCGACTTGATTATTGGAATAGTTTGTATATTTACTTTATAAAGTATGTGC
>ML778658.1:316964-333037 GCA_009831015.1 Picea engelmannii | reverse complement strand
ATATATATATATATATATATTCCTATATGCATTTATCATGATTCCGGCCACACCTATAGTTTCATCTTGAATTCGATTTAGCATGTACATGAAAGGAAATTCAATTAATTACTATGTTTATGTATATACATTTACCTAGAGGAATGTAAGCATACGTCTATATATATATTTACATGATTCGGTTTCCATTCACATTACATGCATGGATAGTTTTAATTCACAAATACAATTAGTTGTGAGGTTTTCACCTAAAGATTTATCTCATTACAAAATTAATCTAACCTATAGAAACTATTCTTCCATAAGCTTGACCGGGTATATTCTTTCAAGTAGTGTATCTATGGAAATTAGCATTCACTCAGCAGTAAAATAGAATAGAGATAATCCATTCAGAACTGGTTTAGAGGCATTCTGTCAATCCTTAAGTTCAACAACATTCAATTTAATTTTTTTGTCCATAGTTATATTCATGTTCAAAATTAACAAATGCATTCTATCAATTATTTAACAACAAAACATTCAACCAAAGAAAAGAATAGGATAACATATTTGAACAGTTTCTGAATAAAAAATGGAACAACCACGTTCCTCCCAACCTTAGAACATAACAACCAAATCATTGTTCCCGTTGCCCCCCTAGCCTGACCATGAATCCATGAGGGTGAATTCATAACTTCTCCTCCACAATATCCTTTTAGTCTAAACAACTTCTCCTTGCCTCACAATAAAAAATCAATGTTCATAATAACAATAGATTGATAATTTTCCCCAACATACTAGGCAACATCCTACCTCGTCACATAGGCTATATATCCAAAAGAAATAGTGCCTAGGTCTTTTCCCCCTTGGGAATTTTCACATCTTTCCAAATACATGATTTTCAGGGGCTACCAATGGCCAAATTCTAGATTTTCCACTTGTAACAATCATCCTTGAGGTATTTCCAACATGTTCCCCACTCATAAAGTCATGTTCAGTTGATTTTAACATGGTTGTTACATTTGTCCTTCAACAATAATTATAAAATATTTTGTTTCATGCAAGTTTCATAGTCAAGTAGTTAGCTGGGTCAAATCAGAATTCTACCCAATAGTCATGATCATTAATTACAATTAACTAAATTTGGAATTTGGAATTTCCATAAATGGCAAAAATTTTCCAATTTCGAATCTACCAAAAACGAAATAATTTTCCTAAGAAATTTCAAACTTAATTTTTTTTATTTTTTTTTGGGAATATCACATCCTTTCCCCCTTCAATAAAACACTATCCTCAGTGTTTGTTCTTTTCTCAGAACAGGTTGGGATGATATTTCTGCAAATCTCCCTCCGACTTCCAAGTGGCCTCCTCAGGGATAAAGTGCTTCCATTCCACCTTTACTTGAGCGACGACATTGTTTCGAAGTGCTATTTCTCTCCAGTCCAAAATGTGCAAAGGTTTCACTTGGAACTTGCCTTCTGGTTCCACCCACACCAAGCTCCAATTGATCATATGAGTAGGGTCATGAATATAATTCTTTAACAAAGAAACATGAAATACATTATGAATTTTTAGTTTGACTGGAAGTGTAAGTTGGTATGCTACGGGTCCAATTTGAGCTAATATCTCAAAAGGCCCACAAAAATTGGGTGCCATATTGGCACAATTCCCTAGCTCCAGTGAACTTTTTTGGGCTTTGACTTTTAAGTAAACATGGTCTCCCACTTGAAATTCAAAGTGTCTTCTTTTCTAGTCTGCGTAACTTTTCTTTCTTTCCTTTGCCTCTTTTAAGTTGTGTTGTACCTTTCTTACCATATTCTCCATTTACTAGAGCATTTATGGTCCAACCATGAGTCTGTCAATTGGGTTATCCCAACTAATTGGGGTCGTACACTTTCTGTCGTACAATACCTCGAAGGGGCTCATTTTAGCCAAAGTTTTGTACCCATTGTTATATGAAAATTCTACCAAGTGCAGGTAGTCTTCCCACCTGCTTGGTTTCGTTCTTACGTACATGCAGAGCATATATTCTACAATTTGGTTTTTTTGTTCAGTGTGTCCATTCGTTTGTGGATGATAAATCATGTTGAAATTCAAGTTAGTATTTATCCCTGCAAACAATTATTTCCAAAAAACAGGTGTAAATTTTACGTCTCTATCTGAAATCACCATTTTAGGAATACCATGCAGTCTAAAAATTTCTTTCATGAATATTTCAGCGATGTTAATAGCTTTAAAAGTAGACTTTACAGGAATAAAGTGTGCAAACTTACTATGTTTATCGATTACCACCATCATATAATCATTATGTTTCTGAGTTCTAGGAAAACATGTGATAAAGTCTAGCGATATAGTCTCCCATTTCTATTCCGGCACCGGTAAGGGCTGTAATAGGCCGGCTGGATGTTAGTGTTCAGATTTTACCTACTGACAATCTTAACACTTAGCTAAGTATTTTGTTGTTTCACCCTTCATATTAGGCCAATAAAATAAATTTCTAAGTGTTGTTATCATTTTCTAGTATCTTGGATGAGGAATATGGTTTCTTATGAACTTCATCCAAAAATGTTAACTTTAACTCTGTCGAATTTGGTATGTATATTCTGTTTTTAAATCATAGTGGACCATTTTTGTCAATACTCAGATCTGATTTGTCTGAATTTCCTATAGTGTTCTGTAATTCTGCCACTGTTTGAGTGTACTTCTTGTCGTTATTACCTGCAGTCTTTATCCTTTGTTCAAGATCGATTTCTACCTTGCTGATATTTATTTCAAATAACCCATGAAATATTTTGCTTAAAGCATCAACTACTTTATTTTCCTTATACTTTATTTTCCTTACCTCAAAGTTAAATTCGCTCAAGAATGTTGGAAATCTTCCTTGCCTTGCATTAAGGTCCATCTGACTAAACAAATATTTCACACCGCTATTATCTGTCAATAATAAAAATCTTCTTCCCATTATGTAGTGCCGCAACATTTTTAAGGCATGTACTACAACTGCCAACTCTAAATCATGAGTGGCGTAGTTTCGTTCGTGTACTTTCAGTTTTCGAGATTCAGAATAAATTACGTGCCCTTCTTGAGTTAGAACACCACCTAGTCCTTCTTTACTCACATCTACACAAACAGTGACCTCTTTGTCTCGAAATGCTCCCTTTAAAATGGGTGCGGTTGTTAACAATTCCTCTAACTTATTAAAACCGTCTTGACACTTTTGTGACTAGTTAAACTTGGTTCCCTTCTTTTGTAATGATGTGATAGGGTAAGAAATTTTGGAAAAATACCTCTATAAATCTGAGGTAATATATGGTGATTCCCGTGAATGACTGGATGTACGTTACATCCTTAGGTACTAGCCATTCAATGATGGCTCTTATTTTCTCAGGGTCGACTGCAATGCCTTCTTCAAATATTACATGTAATAGGTACTCTGTTTTTCTGATAAAAATCATGGTTATCGAATTTAGCATACATTTTGTGCATCGTTAAAGTTTGAAGAACTGTTGTTAAGTTCTCTTCGTCTTCTTCTTTTGTTTTAGAATATACTAAGATATCGTCAATAAATATGAACACAAACTTGTCAAAGTACTGACTGAAAATGTTGTTCATTAAACACATAAACGTGGATGGCACATTAGTGAGTCCGAAAGGTATACCTAAAAATTCATAATGTCCATATCTCATTCGAAAATATGTTTTACTTTTGTCCTCATCTTTTATCCTAACCTGGCGGTAACCAGATCATAAATCCAATTTTGAGAAACTCTTTGGCCCACCTACTTGATCGAACAAATCATTTATCATAGGTAAGGGGTATTTGTTCTTAATAGTCATGTTGCTTAATTGTCTATAATCGATGCACAATCTCAAAGTTTCGTCTTTCTTTTTCACAAAGAGGACTGGTGCTCCCCATGGTGAAACACTGAGCCTCATATATTCTTTGTCCAATAATTCCTATAGTTAGATTTTTACTTTTGTTAATTCTAACAAACTCATTTAGTAAGGTGCTTTTGAGGTAGGGGTTGAATGAGGTAGTAGGTCGATAGAAAAGTCTATATCCCTTCTTGGGGGTAATTCAAGTATTTCATCAACAAACGCATCTCTGAAATCATGCAGAATAACAAAATCCACCAAGTTGGGTTTATTTTATTTTTTTATCAAGTTTGTTACTTGGATGGCATAAACTTGACAACCCTTTCTCATGCATTTCTTGAATTGCATTCCTGAAATCTCTCTAATTGAGACTGGGTTTTGTATGCCTTGAACTGTCTTAACCATGTAATTTTTTTCTTTATAATTAAGTTAATTTTTGTAACAATATAGAACTACTTTATGCTTTTCTAACCAATCCATTCCAATAATTACGTCATAAGATCCTAACGGTAGAATGTTCAGATTTGTCTTTATGTTTTGACTGCCTAAACTGAACTCAAAATTAGAAATAAAATTAACAACTTTTCTTTTCGTTCCTATGGCTAGTTGTACCAGCCAAGACTTTGCATGCCTTATTTTCTTAAGTTTATTTGACTCAACTATAACAGGAGCGAGATAAATTAATGTATCTTCAGGATCAATTAAAACAAAAATTTGAGTGTTATTGATTTTACCTTCAATTTCCACCACAACGCACTAGTGGGCAGCTTCGCAACCATCCACAACTGCATTGATCAGATGTAAGCTTCTGCCTACATCCCTTACTGTAGAAGCTTCCTGTAAATTGTGAACAATAGTTTCATTTGCTGAAATTAAACATGGACAGTTCCTCCTTAGATGAGGTTCTCCACATTCCCATCATTTTAACGTCTCACGAGGGTCGTCCCCAAACTTCTTTGTTCCCAGATTTACCGATGTACTGCCTCCTTGCGTATTTGGATTGTTGGAGTGAAAATATTTTCTTGGAAAGATTTTTGCTGCGTTCTGATAAGGAGTTGGCTAGTATCCCTTCTTCCGCTGGTTCATTCAGTCTTGTTTCTTTTTCTTCCAAGCCTTGGAAAATTATGTCTATTGTTTCTATTGGTCATAACACATTCGATCTCTCCTGAATACTTCACTCAAAGACTTGGGATTATGAAATTTGATCCTATCCTTATAGGATTGTGGTAAAGATCTTAGGAACCACTGGATTTTCACTTTGTCCTCCCATATATAACGTACGAACCTTAGTAATTCCAGGAATTTGTTTATGAGATCCTCCATAGCCATTTGACCAAGTCGTAGCTCATAAAATTCTTTGGTTTTCATTTCATAGTAACTTTCATATAGGTATTATTTCTTAAATTATTTCTTAAAGTCTGACCATTCCATATGTTTCTCTTTTAGGCCCATGGCCAGTTTCAGATCTTGCCACCAAATGTTGGCTTTTCTTTTCAGATTATAGATGGCCATTCTGACCTTCATATTGCTAGAATAATTGTAGATATGGAAATAATTCTTGATGTCTAATAACCATGCTCCATCTTCCTCCCCTATTATGGATTCCCCATCAAAGGTGGTAGGTTTGTTTTTATTAAATTCTTCCTCATGGTGATCTACCTCTTTCCTTTTTCTGTCTATTTTTGTTTTATCTTCAGCTGAAGGTGTACCTTCCGATGAGTTGTCCCATTTTTCTACTTCAAGACCATAATTTTTGGAGGTCGTTTTATTGACCTTTTCTTCACGGTCATCATCCTTTGAGATTTTCTTTGTCACTATACTATGAAGCAGGACTTCATTTATTTCTTATTGTTCCTGTTGTGCCTTCTTCAGTTTCTCATTGTCTTCCTTGAAAACTTTCATCTCAACAATGACATTCCTCATCATTTCCAGAAATTCAGTGGGTGAGCTTCCATCACTATTATGTCTCAGATCTTCAGGAGGTCTTTGTTCAGGATTTCCCTCAAGTCTGATTTCTGAGTCATCCTGGGCTACCATGATTAATACAAAACAAAAAATATTTTTATGTTTGTAACAGTAATGGTTTGTTAGTTTTTACATAGACATAAATATGTACTAAGTAATTAATTTGGCCCTGTTCAAGGTCCAAGTGTTGTAACCTTTGCTCTGATACCATATGTAATGTACCTCAAATTTTCCATAATTTTTTTTTTCCTATGGGACATTAATCACCAAATTCATTTTATATGTTTGTTGGTAAAAGGAGGAAATCTTCATTTCCGTTTAATTTTTTTTTATGTAACTTAAATTTGACTCACCACATGATGCCATTTCCACACCTATCTAACTTACTTTGGATAGAAACTTATATAGATAATACACCAAGGATTATAGTAATTCCCTTTAGTCTCCAATCTAGTCACCTATATACATACATATCTATACAGTAATTTAGACTTAGGACTTATAGTCCTAATCTCTCTTTAAACAAGAGATATCTATATTTTGCGTGCAAGACTATTTAATTTTCCTTTGAAATGAAATTTACTAACCATATATATATTTTCATGGGATCAGGTCTATGCCCCTCAGCTGAACAAATGTGGTTTAGTGATAGTCTCTTAGAATCAATATACATAGTCCTGATCATTAAATGGGTTGCTTTATGAATTATTCGTGATTAGTGATATTCCAATCTCTTTACCTAAAAGAGATTGGGTAATGATGTCATACGCTAATTCTCATTAACTATGACTTAACTAAAATATTTCCCAACGAAACCTTCTCTTGAACGATATGTTAACTGTAATAATGCAGTTGAAGTGAACAAGTCCCAACTCATCGAGTCACGGAGGGATTTAATAATTTCCTAAATTTCTTGATGTGGAAAGAATGGTCTACTGTCAGAAGGAGTTAAGACTCTGCATCTACCATTTAATGGTTGTCATGTGTGTGAAAGTTATGATGTTTTCACCTGACCTTTCATCCAATCTAGTCACACAAACTCTTCCCTCATCACATGGCTAGACCACCCTTCACACCATCAACATTTACACTGTGTAGTTAAGGATCCTCTTAGGGTTTAATGTGTTTATTGTTTACATTATTTAGTCCTTCGAGAGGCTCTGCATATTATTTTCTCAATGGAGAAGGTTGTCGATTTGCGAAAAACATTATTCGGTGGAACCGATATCCCCATTTTCCTTCCCTGGTAAGCTTTCATTATCACTATGTTCTAGTTGTTAAACGAGGCTCGACTCTTTATTACAGTGGGAGAACCCTCATATTAAAATATTATTTGTCCTTACTTAAATATCCCATTCTCGATATTATTTGTAACTTTCCTGAGCTATTCTAATTTCTGGATAAGTAGATGCTTACTGTAGTTTTATTGTCCAACTTCCTGAGAGGTCTTAGCATCCCATTCCCTTGTTCAGACTTAGAGAATTTACACCTTTAGAGTATTTTATGGGTAAATTCAATCCTAGGGTTTCATATTTCCTATTGTTGTTATTCCTTACGGTTTCTCTGTTGATGTATTTCGAGGCTAGATATTAAATCTTTCATGAGGCTATGCATGATCTTAGCGTGGAGTTAATTTTTTCACACTCTGTATATCATAGTATGTTGAATGTTCTTTCTTTCTCTTTATAAAGGATGAATCCATCCTTTTGTAATCGTCAATAAACCATTATCTGATACTCGCGCATATAATGTCTTGTCTGGTACTGCTAAAGGAATGTGACTTATATGTTTTCGAACAGTCCACCAAACAATATACCCCACGACATAAACTGTTTGAGTTTGTGGAACTTCTTGTATTAATTATATTTTCTTCTGTCATTATCATGGTCTATGTGTAAGTTACTTCATTTGAATTTAGCAGCAGATTAACTCTTCACTTATCGTTTCTTTATAAATTACCTCTACAATATAGATAATCAGTTCAGGAGGTGTTTAAACTCAATCTTTTCATATAGCATTTGTTCTATGTGCAATGTTTACACTCTTCCCTCGGCCTACTCGCACAATATGTTTTATACAATTTATATGTTTAATTATTAGCACTGTTGATTTATTCATTTCATAAACAATTTATTACTTGATTGGTACCAACACTAATGATGGGCCCCTTTTGCTACGAGGGTACCTATCAGGTGGACCTTGCCTCTTCCACCCATTCTGGGATCATGGATGGCATCCTCAATAATGCGCAGAGGAGGGTCGGCCTCCCCTACAAGCTTGAGTTATATACTAACTATATCTGCATGCTATCTAAAAAGATTATGTCGGTAATCAAGTTCTAGATCTCTGATACAAATTCTTATTACTATCTGGTAGATACTAATGGAAGTTTCCTTAATTTTTCCTTTTAGGGTTGGTGTAATAGAACATTTCGAATTCTAACACTCCCCACACAAAAGGTATTCAAGTTCCCCTTATAAACACTTCCAGATTTCAAACAATGAAGGCCATAGTTTCATCCTAGATTTTTCATTATTAAGTAAATTTTCGCCCAACTTCCTATAGTGGTTGGATTAAGATAAATTCCCAATTTGTGGTAATGTATTCCACTGTTAGATTAAGACACAATACCTACATAAGGATTGGATGTCCTCTTGATTTCTGGTCTGTTTGAGATATGTAATAAACTTTTTGAAGTTGAGCTATAGGGCCTTTCCTCCTCCCTATTTGAAATAATACAATTACGGTTTAATGATTTTTTTCAAATCTTACCGCCACATTGGTATCTTATTATACTTAGAGTGTTTAAAGTGTACTGTGCATATACTGTTTATGAAAATGAAAGGCTCCTGTAATGATTATCGCCACATCAGCTTGAACATGTTTTAACTTGGGTTATCTGGGTTCGATTTTCCTATACAATAGATTTATAAATAGATCATAAAATCTTTATACAAGTAGCTGAGGAGTTATATATGTATATATATAAGAGTAATTGGACAGTAACTCCCCAATTTCATGGAATCCCTCTATCGCGGGTGGTTCTACTTGACTATTGGAATAGTTTGTATATTTACTTTATAATGTATGCATGGATATATATATTTATATATATATATATATATATATAGATATATCACCATCTCATTGTAAGAAATCAATTTAAGTTTCTTTTTTTTAACGCCTGCAAATATTTCCAACTCTAACTATATATATATATATATATGTGTGTGTGTGTGTGTGTGTGTGTGTGTGTGTGTGTGTGTGTGTGTGTATATACATACATACATACATATATATATACATGATTCAGTTTCCATTCACATTGCGTGCATAGATAGTTTTAATATGAAAATACAATTTAGTTGAGAGGTTTTCACCTACAGACTTATCTCATTACATTAGTAATCTAAACTATAGAAACTATTCTTCCAAAAGCTTGACCCGGTATATTCTTTCAACTAGTGTATCTACGGAAATTAGCATTCACTTAGCAATAAAATACAATAGAGATAATCCATTCGGAACTTGTTTAGAGGCATTCTATCAATCCTTAAGTTCAACAACATTCAATTAGATTTTTTTGTTCATAGTAATATTCCTATTCAGAACTAGTTTCTTGTAAATAGGTAGTACTCCACGGGCCGGTTTTAGGGTTTTAGAGCAGGAAGCCTGGGCGGTGAGGATCTGAATAATGGCAGCCATGGCTATCAGCACCAGCTCTGCGACAGCCTGCATTGGTTGCAAGAAGTCTTCTTTTGTCTCCAACGCATCGTCATCGGATTGATCTGAGTTTGCTGGATTGCGGCGCATGGATTCCATGTTTGACATGGGTTCAAGTCATTGCTTATTTTCTCAAATGTAGAGGAATGTTCAAGCCATCGGCAAATGCTGTCGCAGAGTTGTCACCATGGCGGGCACTGGGAAGTTCTTCGTTGGTGGCAACGGGAAATGCAATGAGGAGATGCAAGAGGCCGAAAATGCTCATTTATCAGGTCTGTGGCAGGACGAAGATTCAAACGAGGATTGGTGGCAGAGAGACTGGGGTTTGCTGAACCGGCATTATTTTGTGGACGAATGCTTGACGTTCAAGGCCGCTGATGAGGTGAACTAGCAAGAACTAAACCCTAGCCGTCGCCGCCGCTGCCTTAACCTACATAGCAGCAAGACTAGCTCAGAGATCACGGCAAGCTTCCCCCTTTTCCTCAAAACCATTGCCAGATCTTCTCTCTGTATGCAGGTTCAAGGCTCACACTCTGTCTCTGAGCTCAAAACCCAAATCCACCAAGCCACAGGGATTCCGTCGAGATTCCAACAACTAATATTCAAAGGTCGGTAGCTTGGATATGGCTCTCTGCTACGAGATTACAGAAACCTAAAAAACGCAACCATTTCTCTCACTTCTCGGTTGCGTGGAGGAGCGCCTTCAGTGACCCATCCAAGCTCTTACAAGCAGGCTGTGAAATCAAGGACTTCCGCTCCTTCGAAGCTCCAGGCAGAAGCTTCAAAAGTAAATGAGCCCTTTGGAGGCGCCTTCATTGTGGAGCAGTGTGCAGAACCTCCAACAACAGAAGTCGAAGACCCCCAAGTCTATGGCTATGCCTTTCTCTACCAGACCAAAGCCCTCATTTTCCGCTTCAACGGACTTTGGCCCTCAGCCCCTGCGATAAAGTAATGGGTTAACAAGACCTGGTCGGAGGGTCATGAGCTATTCTTCTGTTCCAAGGGATTCTTCATCGTCAACTTCTCCACCGAAGCCGAATGTCAGCGCATACTAGAGCAGGGTCCTTGGTTTTGGGGTAGATCTGGTCTCTCCATGCAGCAATGGTTCCCGGAGTTCAATCCACTGACCATGACAGCCATGACCACACCGGTATGGGTAAGACTACCCAATCTACCACTGCATTTCTATTCTGCATCTTTTTTACCCACCCTGGGCAATGCATTGGGTAGATTCATCAAGATAGACACAGACAGAATAATGAAAGGATTCATCACTTTCGCCCGCATCTGCGTTGAAATTGACCTCAGTCAAGGGCTTCCGGATAGGATTCTTATAGATTGGGGTGATGGAGATCCTTTCATACAGATGGTCGATTATGAGAACACCGCCTTCAGATGCCGCTCCTGTCAGTAAATAGGGCACCTCCAAGCAACTTGTCCTCTTTCCCCCACCCCTCCCACAAATTCTGGAGCACGGAAAAGAGCCAATGGTTGGCAAGGACCAAAATCTCACAAAAGCCGCCCGATCCACTCCTTTGACAACAAGCAACATCCCAAAAATGTTCCAACTCCTTCACCTTCCTCAATGCCTTCGCAGACCCCAACTTTCGATTAGCAGCCACATGTCGACCAAAAACACCAGCCTGTAGCCTCGGCACAAAATCCTGCAGCTTCAGAAGCCATGACTCCAACTCCCGCAATTAACTTTTTGCACCCACCTCACGATAAGGGGGAAACAAATGACACAATCATGATCTCAGCATCGCTCCCAGGGACTCAAAAGCGACCTCATGAATCAGACAACTCAGACAGTGACAAAGAAGCACCACAGAATTCAACAGCTCAATATTTTGGCACTTCCTCAGACCATTTGGCTTTGGTGGTAAAGGCCGCTGAGCCTACCAGCTCCTCCGGTTGGATTGATGTTCGCAAAAAAAAAGGTAGAAAGGATCCTCATTAGCAAACACAATGATCCGATCCTTCTCCTTCTATTGTATTGTTTCATCTGGATCTCCTTTAGCATAGGCTAGTTTCAAATGATCCCCCGTTCTCTTTCTGGGGGGTCTTTTCCCATCCGCAAATCAATGTATTACTTTGTACTCTTTTCCATGGATTGAATAGAAGGATTCTCCCCTCTCTTACTTACAAAAAAAAAAATATTCCTATTCAGAACTAAGATATGCATTCTATCAGTTATTTAACCACATAACATTCAACCAAAGAAAATAATAGGATAACTTATCTGAACAATTTTCGAATAACAAATGGAAAAACCACGTTCCTCTCAACCTTAGAACAGAACAACCAAATCACTTGTCATGTTATCCCCCTAGCCTGACCATGAATCCATGAGGGAGAATTCAGAACTTATCCTCCACAATAGCCTTTTAGTCTCAGCAACTTTTGCTTGTCTCACACTCAGAAACCAGTGTTCATAACAATAAGAGATCAATAATTTTCCCCATCATACTAGGCAACGTCCTCCCTCCTCACATATGCTATATATCCAAAAGCAAAAGTTCCTAGGTCTTTTCCCCCTTGGGAATTTTCGCAGATTTCCAAATCCCTTATTTTTAGGAGCTGCCAATGGCCAAATTATGAATTTTCCACTTGTAACAATCAGCCCTAAGGTAGTTCCAACATGTTCCCCACTCATGGAGTCATGGTCATCTGATTTAACATGGATGTTCCATTTGTCCTTCAGCAATAATTATAAAATATTTTTTTTCATACAAGTGTCATAGTCAAGTAGTTAGTTGGGTCAAATTATACTTCTGCCCAACAGTCATAATAATTAATTACAATTAACTAAATTCGAAATTTGGAATTGCCATAAACGGAAAAAAATTTCCAATTTCGAATTTACCAAAAACAAAATATTTTTCCTAGGAAATTTCAAACTTTAATTTTTTTTTTATTTTTTTTAGGGGGGGGATTTCACAGTTTGTTTCATCCATAGAACCTGTGTGAAACATGATGATTTTGAAATATATTTTTCTTCGACTACGGATAAATATATTGATGATTGTTTCTTTCTTAGGAAAAATACTAAATCATCACCCCAGTAGAACGTTGCTCCACTAGTGCTTCGTTGGTCATAAATGAAACATGCCTAATATGCATATGTGTAGGTAATAAGTGATAGATCATTTGCTTTTGGATACCATAAACCAAACACTTATGTTCCTTTTATATATATGGAAATTCTTTTCACTGCTAATACATGTGATTCCTTTGGTTCTTCTTGAAATCATGCCACCTATCGAACTTCCTATGTAACAACCCTAGTTAAATAGTTGCATAGTGTTTATCAAGAGTAGTTAATTAAATAATTAACTATCCTAGTGTGTATTAGTTAAATAAAGATTATTTATCAATAATATTATTTATTTATTGTTTAATAATTGATTAATCAACACATTTAAGGTTTGGATAAAGAATTCAAGTCTTAACAACTTTAATTTATTTATTACAAGACTTTATGTATGACAAGGGATAAGGTAGTAAATGGAGGGATAAGGGAGTAAATGGAGGGATAGGGTATTAAATGGAGGGATAAGGTGGGTGGAATTAATGGAAGGTAGGAGGCAGTGAATGAGGGGGATATGACTTGGCAGAGGCTTACGGAAGATGATTATGAAATTTTGGAGGAGGAAGCATTTGAGGGAAGGAGGACTATATTTCCTTCTTGATATTTTTCTGGTTTTGGAGTTTGGGGTGGATTGTTATAGGGGGCACAAGGTTGCTGAGAGTTTTGTGCTCAGGGGCCAGTAATCCTCACGAAATCCTGGAGCTCGGGAGCCGAACAGGCTCTGTTCCTAGCTGGCAGGGAGTAAAATTCGGTTTTGGGCACAGTTTCAACTTGGGCACATTTTCAGCTTGGACAAAAAGAGTTGGGAAACAAATCACTTAACAAGTATTTTGTTTATGTATTCTCAGGAATATGTGGCGTTATGTGATGGTTATGTAATTTATTAGCATGTTGTTCATAAATTTAAATGTATGTTTCTTATATGTTGAATAATTAAATTGCTTATTGCTTATACGTCGAAATAATATTAATTGTTTAAATATACAAAAAAAATTAGGCTTGTTAAATTAGGGCCTTACACATGGTATTGGAGCTTCAGTTTGAAGCACTGGAGCCTTAAGGGCCTACCCACCTACCCACTTACCTGCTTGTAAGAAGGAAAGTTTAGAATAAGGAACTATTCAACACTAACCCATAAATTTAAATAACCCCTAATTGGTTATATTGAAACCCTTTTCCCTGAAATCCTAAACAATCCCTAAATAATATGTATATGAAAATATATATGTAAGTGTAAATATAAATTTGGGCCCGAGGGCCAAGCTCTAGCTCCACCTAACCTGCAAGCCAAGCACACAATTTTTTTTTTAGTATATATGCAGATCTATATATATATTTATACATAATGCTTCCCCAAATAATTATGCTCCGCTCTTGAACTTCTAAACAAATGTATAAATGAATGTATATAAATAGACATATATAAAAGATATTTATTTAAACTATATAAAAATATATATATACATATAAATATAAATAAAGAAAACAAAAAAAGGTGATGTATGCGCACAAGCAACCTAAGCCATATAAAACTAACTTATATGCCAAAATGTGAGTCCATAAATCAATACAAGCCCAATACCTAAGCCATATGACATTAACCATATGCCATACACATCACATGGTTCAACATTGTGCACTACGCATCAAGCAAATCACTTGCAAAATAACCCAGCCAAGCACCTGCAAAATAACACAAATTAGCAAATAAAAACTTGACAGCTCAGTCTCCAAGTCACAAGCATGGAGCCAAAGCATCCTTGCTACCATCCAAATTAGTACTTTTCTCTTTCAACAGTTTCAGTTGTCGCCGCAAGAAGTTGTTCTGACTCACAAACTGGAAGTCCTGTTTTGACAGATTGTCATTTTGCTTTACGAGAACCTTGTTCATCACTTTCATTTTCTCATTTAGCACAAGCAAATGAGTGGCTTCTTTGCACTACCCTCACGACACCTTATATTTTGGAACCACTTCTGATTTGACTGTTGAATCATCCTTTTCAAGTGAGAGAGAGAGATGGAATTTAATTGATCGTGTTAGTACTGTGAAATCTTTAGAAAGAGCAATGCCAGATAAAATGCAAGTTGTTGGAGCCAGCACTAGCATAAGGCATACCATTACACCAGAAAAGTAGGCTGATGTCACAATGTAAAGAACCAAAAAGGAGCTTGCATCCGACAATGGCAAGAAACATGTAATGATGCCTGCAGGCACTAAAAATGCTAGTACATTTATATCCATAAAATATGAAGGCCATGTAGGCAGTTGATGTTCACTAACACTTGCAATAATAGGAATATACTTGTTTACATAGGTCGGATCAAGAAGACTTAGACTTCGTCCACTCCATCCCTTTGTGGGGCCTAAAGATACTAATGCAACCAATATTGCAACCAATGCAATAGACACAAACATTCCAACAGATATTACAAGAGTTATTGCCACCTTGAACATCTTAGCCGACATAGTACGCTTTATATAATGCCCCAATGCCACAACCTGAACTATGATAAACACCATAAATGATGCAAAATGATCAGATGTCATGACTGCATTGAAACCGACAACTGGAACAACGACAATGCAACAGGAGCCTCTGCAACGCAAAATACAAATCCATGGTAGAGGATCCGCGCTCTACACACAAAGAAAAAAAAAATATTATTAATAAACAAAAAAAAAACAAGCACCAGGTCAGTCAACAACAGAAATCCAGTGCACAATCTCCAAACCAATTCACATGGAGGACGAGCCCACGAGGGGGTGCCACTATGCTCAATGCAACAGAAATCCCAACGCCAAGCCAACAAGGAGGAGGAGAGAAAGTCCCGTGCACTATGTTAGCGCAAGTCAGTACCCGAACCCAACGCAAAGACATGGTGAGGAGGCGCAGGAAATATAAAGCTCAATTCACAAAGGAAACACTCAAACCAAGTTCTCCCGCCAAATCCACAACGAACAAATCAGCGCCCAAGACCAAACACTATGGCCCAGGGTAGCCTACAACCTGTACAAAAAATAACACATAAAAAAAAATGAACAGAAAAATACCAGAGACAATACACATAAGCCATCGTCGAAGCACCAAAAACCAACGCGAGAGACAATACACATAAGACATCACCCAAGCACCAACGACCAATGCCATAGACAAAACACACAAGCCATCGCCCAAGCACCAGTTCTTAGAGCTGAGCATCGAGCCTGCCGAGAGGGAGAGAGAAGAGTGCAGAGGCGACAGAGTTTGTGTAAGGTTTTAGGGGAAGAGAGCTCGAGAGAGAGTACATGTAGGGTTAGGTTTAGGCCAGGAGGGCGTTGGAGAAAGCAAGGCGGGTACCTGGAATCCATGCGTGCCCGCACTTTTTTTTTATTATTTTTATTTTTTATTTATTTACTTTTATATTATTTAAATTTATATATATATATATATATATATAT
>ML778658.1:258539-316906 GCA_009831015.1 Picea engelmannii | reverse complement strand
ATTTATTTTTGTACGTTTAAATTTATTTAGTGCAAAAATAATTTTAAAGTTAATTAATTATCTTTAAAATAATTAATTGTTTTATTTAGTGTAAAGTTAATCTAAATTAAAGTTAATTAATGATTTTAGGGATTAGATTAAATTTGGGTTAGATTAAATTTTGTTGGAGAAGACGGGCTTTGAACCCACGACTGCTCACCATAGTCCAAGCCTTGGAAAACAACAAAACACGAACGCGCCACACATGAGTCGTTATAAAATAAATTCTTATATATAAATAAATTAATAGTCATAAAATACTATCCCAAAGTATAATCTCCAATTATCCATGTTAACCAAACACTGAGTTTCATGCCCTCAACCACCGAGCGAAGCGCCAAGTCCCTCCATTCCATTCCACCAATCAAATCCAAGCACCAAGCTTCAATGCATCACCTGAGGCTCACGACATCATATGACCACAAGTCCAAAAACAATACATAACCACAATGCACAAGCGCTAAGATCCAATGCCCGAAAGCCACTCTACAATCCTCAAGACTCGCACCTGCAGCCCCCAAGAGACACAATTCAACGCATATGTACAATGCGCCAAAGAAAGCCCACAATTCAAGCATTGTAGGATAGCCTTAGACTCATTTCATCGACATTAGGTTGGAAGTCACCTTAATTAGTTGTAAACGCAAAGTATAAGGACTTAGAACAAGATAAGCGGGAGGGGGCTTTGTGCGCACTAGGCAGGTAAGTTAGAGAAATTGGCTAGTATAGTGCAAAGCTAGCATAGCTACTAGGAAAGGGAGTCAATAGTTTTCTTAGGTGAAGAAATCAATCTTAGACGCTTTATCCCTAACCTAGCCACCTCCCCTAAAGAGAGAAACGTCTGTTTACAGACAAGTAAAAAAAAACTTACGCCTAACCCTATTTTCTAGTTAAGTTGCACAAATGTAAAACGTCCTTGAACTCACCCTGAAAAATTTGGTTGGTGCAGGTTAAATCATAAAATATGTTTAGGACTCAAGGGAATCGAGGCAGAGGAGCATCGTCACAGGCACTGCCAACACCTCCACCACCATCGTCGAAACTAGCTCTCATACTACGCTCTTTGGAGGCCATAAATGAGACTTTAAAGGGGCGACAATCAACAGTGATCAAAGTGGACCCCCCACCATCTGGAATAAGTAATCTAGAAGCATTGAGGGATTCAAGGGGACGACCTCCACCCAAATACATCACTATAGAATTGTAGAAGATCAAACTTCTGGAGTTTGTCAGGGGTCATGCCAGTGAACGTGTTGAGGCATGGTTGGAAGGCATGACAAGGTGTTTTGACTTAAGGGACTATGCGTCCACCTCAAAGGCGAAGATAACGATTTTTTAATTGAGAGAAAGTGCCTTGAACTGGTGGGGAAACCTGGAAAGGCAATTGCATCTTACCTTAGACAGAGTATCTTGGGAACTTTTCGAGGAGAGGTTACGAAGGAAATATCTGCTAGCTTACTATGAGGAACAACAGGTAGGAGCGCTTCATGCTCTAGTACAGGGAAATAGGACCATAGAAGAATATGAGATTAGGTTTATGGAATTGGTGAAATATGTTTCGTATATGGATAATGACCAATGACATGCAGAACACTTTGTCTATGGGTTGAACCCTAAGATAGGGGCTATGGTGCCGATGTTGAAACCATCTTCAGTAGTGGAAGTTGTGGAAAATGCACATTATGCAAAGGAATACATGAAATTAACCAGAGGTACAAGACCGACCTTTTCGCATCGTCCTGGATTCATAGGGAAGGCCCCTAAGAAATTTCCCAGGGGAGGGGGCTTAGGCAACCTCCATATGGTAACAGAGTCGCACCAAGGACAGTAGCTGCATGGATTTCAATGGCAGCAAGTGCATCATCTCGTTCATCACCAATGACACAGACAGGTCCACATCCATCTCAAGGAGAAACTACTAGGTGCAGGGGTTCTAGGCGAAGGAACTCATTTCAGAGACATTCACAGAACAATGCGCAGGTTCAATCCCGTGTTACTTGTTGGGGGTGTGGAGGATCCCATTACCAGTGTGACTACCCAAAGTTACAATTAGGATTTTTTCATAGAGAAGGAAAGGCCTCGATGGGAAGAGCAAGTAGCAGCCACCATATTTATGCAGCGGTTAATAATCGCCAGGCCGAACAATAATCCACGGTGGTGGAGTCATCAGGTACGCTAAATCATATCAATGTTAATATTTTATTTGATTCTGGTGTGAAAGATAGTTTCAATTCACCATATGCATTAGAAAAGAGTCGGTTGGTAGCCTATGAGCATGATGACTTTGAACAAGTCGAGATGGCTTCGGGGGGAAAACAAACGGTAGGACCTAGCGTTGATAATTGTATAGTAGAACTGGGAGTGTGTACTACCAGGTTGAAGGTATATGTCACTGTTCTCGGGGAATACGACCTAATCATTGGAATGTATTGGTTAGAATCTCATCGAGCTTTGGTAGATTGTTTCGCAAAAAGGGTGCTCTGTGTAGACGACGAAGGAAGGCCAATGGAGATCCAGGGTGTATGGAGAAAGGTGTCATTACTCTTTATCTCAACTATGAAGGTTAAGAGATGCTTGAGGCAAGGGTGTTGACTATATGTAGTGGAAGCAATGAATGAAAGGAAGGGACCCTCAATAGATCAGTACCTGTTATTGTCAGAATTTAAGGATGTTTTTCTGAACAAGTTACCAGGGTTACCTCCTGAGAGGGAACTTGATTTTACTATTGAGCTAAAACCTAGTGCAAAACCAATTTCCAGGACTTTGTATCAGATGAAAGCACCAGAACTTTGTGAGTTGCAAATGCATTTGAAAGAGTTACTAGAGTTAGGGATAATAAGGCCAAGTGTCTCACCTTGGGGTGCACCAATAATTTTTGTAAAGAAGAAGGATGGTTCCTTACGATTGTGTATAGACTACAGGGACTTGAACCATGCTACAGTGAAAAATAGGTACCCAATGTCATGGATAGATGACCTCTTCGATCAGATGAAAGGAGCAGCGGTATTCTCAAAGATCGATTTACGATCAGGGTATCACCAGTTAAGGATTAAAGAAGGCAATATCCAAAAAATTACCTTTCGAACTCAGTTTGGGCATTATGAGTTTGTCGTAGTACCTTTTGGATTGAACAATGTGCCAAAAGTATTCATGAGCCTCATGAACAACGTATTACGAAAGTACTTAAACCGTTTTGTACAAGTCTTTCTAGATGACATCCTCATATATTACAAAAATGAAAGAGAACATGAGGAACACTTACGAGTGGTGTTGTCCTGTCTTAGAGAGAACAAATTGTATGGGAAGTTGTGGAGGTGTTCCTTCTTCCATAAGGATATCCACTATTTAGGTCATAGCATTTTTGGTGAAGGAATCTCTATGGACCTAGAAAAGATAAAGGCCATTATGGAGTGGCCAGTGCCGAAAAATGCCCATGAGGTGAGAAGCTTCAGGGGGCTAGCAAGTTATTATCGGAGATTTGTGGAAGGATTCTCAAAATTAGTGAAACCCATCACCACTTTGTAGCTCAAGGGGGTCAGGTATGAATGGACAAAATAATGTGATAGTGCATTCATTGAGATTAAGAGGTTACTAACTAGTGCGTCAATTCTGCGAGTGTCGGATATGGAAAAGGACTTCACAGTCTGCACGGATGCCTCAAAGAAAGGATTGGGGGATGTGATAATGAAAGATGGACGAGTGATAGCTTATGCATAAAGGAAGTTGAAGAAACATGAAGAGCTATACGCAACTCATGATTTAGAGTTGGCAGTTGTAATGCTAGCTATGAAACTTTGGAGCCACTATCTTGTGGGGAAAAAATTTGATCTCAAAATGGACCATCAAAGTTTCAAACATCTCTTCACCCAAAGGGATCTGAATTCCAGGAAAAGGCGATGGAGTGAGTTTATGAGTGAGTATGATTTTAGTATTTAATACATCAAGGGAAAGGAAAATGTGGTCGCAGATGCCTTGAGTAGGAGACCACATGTCTTCTCCTTAGTACCCTTAAAGGTCAATCTGTGGGAACATGTGTTGACAAAACTCCAAGGATATATTTCGTATTTAGAGGTTACTTCAAACCTTCATAGTGGGAGGAAATTAGATCCAAAGTATGAAGGATATAGTCTGGAAGTAGACGGACTATTAAGATATCAAGGAAGGATGTACATCCCTGAAGATGGGGATATTCAAAGCATCATACTAAAGGAAGCCCATAGAGCACTTTATTGTGCACATCCGGGTGTGAAGAAGATGTACACAGACATGAGGAAGCTCTTCTTCTGGGTAGGCATGAAGTGCGATGTAGTCCATTTCGTCTCCAAATGCCTAGAGTGTCAACAAGTGAAATCCGACCACCATCACCCGACAATCCTCCTACAACCACAAGATGTTCCTATGTCCAAGTGGGAAGTCATCTCTATGGATTTTGTTGTGGCGTTGCCACTCACATCTCATAGACACAATTCGATTCTTGTGATAGTGGATAAGTTAACCAAGAGTGCTCATTTTATTATGGTTAGAGACACTTACGATGTCATTGATGTGGCACATGTGTTTGTACGTGAGGTTATCCATTTTCATGGGATACCTAAGAAAATCATTTCAGATAGGGAATCCAGATTCACTTCTAGGTTTTGGACAAGTTTGCAGTCAGCGTTGGGGACCCAGTTGAACTTAAGCACATCTTATCATCCCGAAATAGAAGGGAAAACTAAGAGAGTAAATCAAGTCATGGAAGACATGCTTAGGATGTATGTCATGGATAATGAAACCCATTGGGAGAAGTACCTACCTTTGGTAGAGTTTGCCTACAATAATAGTTTTCATAGCTCCATCGGAATGTCACCCTATGAATCTCTATATGGAAGGCCATGCAGAATGTCATTGGGTTGGAATAGATTAGAAGACCGAGTAACAATTAAGCTAGAATTGATTCAATAGATGGAGGAACATTTGATTCATATTAGGCAGATACTAAAGGAAGCACAGGATAGGCAGAAAGGTTATGCGGATGCACACAGGACCGACCGAAGTTATAAAGTGGGAGACTAGATTTTCATTCGTATCAGGCCTAACAAGAGTACCATACGGTTTGGGAAGGGGACAAAGTTGTCACCTCGATTTATAGGACTGTTCAGAATCCAAGAGAAAATTGGACATGTTGCCTATCGTCTCGTACTGCCACCCCACTTGCATAAAAATCATAACGTTTTTCATGTATCTGTTTTACGTCATTATGTTGCCGATGAATCACATAAACTAAATTGGAAGGAATTGAAGGTATCATACATGGGAACTCTCACGGTAGAACCATTACGCATATTGGACCATAGAGTTCGACAGCTCAGGAAGCCTCTGGTAGACCAAGTTAAGGTCTAATGGGACAAGTATGGTCTAGGATATGCTACTTGGGAAGACACCTAGACACTACGACGAGACTATCCCTCACTTTTTTGACCACCTCGAGAATATGTTTCTCGAAGGTGGGGTGTATGTAACACCTAGACACTACGACGAGACTATCCCTCACTTTTTTGACCACCTCGAGAATATGTTTCTCGAAGGTGGGGTGTATGTAACACCACCTTTTGACTTAGACAACTAGGATTACCTGAGGCCTACACACTTTTATTTTCTATTCACAAGTGAAACTATTAAATGATACACTTGATCTTTTAAGACGTATAAATTTTATGAATGTTTAAATGTTATTGATGATGATGGATATGATGCGATATATTGTGAGAATGTAAATTTTATGAATGTTTAAATGTTATTGATGATGATGGATATAATGTGATCTACTATGTGAATGTAAATTCTATGAATGTCTAATTGTTATTGATGATGATGGATATGATGCGACATATTATGTGAATGAAAACCCTATGAAGGTTTAAATACTATTAGAATGATGTTGGATATGATGCAATCTATTTTGTAATTGATAATTTTATGAATGGGTGTCGTTAATTGAATTATGGGAGATTATGCGATCTATCTCTAACTTGAAAACTTTGATGTTAAAGTTGTTGGTAGACGGATATCGAATTAAAATTATGATTGTATGCAATTACATGATGACGATGCATAGAAATGTACGAGTTTGTGTTACAGACTAATCTGTAGGTTATGCGATATGAAATAGCCAAGGGATATTGATGATGAAAGTGGATGTCATGACCACTAGCCGAGAAACATTATGGTATGAATATTTGTATGTGAAATTATATTGGTTTGGATGCATTTCTATGATATGTGGACCAATGCAGGATCTCAGGTGGTGAGAATGCCCAAAACCGAATAAACGATGACAAAACTCCCAACAACATGGTGCCACTGTATATTCCATTATAGGGTGTGGATCCTAGTCCTCTTAGGACGAGTGGAGGAATTTCCCACCATGTATCCTTCGAAACCTGAAGTCATGGGAGGACGGTATTAGCTCACGCCCCCCTAGATGTGTGATGATGACTGTCAATTTCCTGTTGGGGAAGCTTGGTCAAGATAGTGACACTTCAGCTTCTGCGTTCTATTTCGGGTTAGGTCAATATAGTTGACACTCCAAGATAGTCCAGCAGAGGAAGGATAGGAATGGAAGATGGAAGTAAGTTAGGGAGGAAGGATGAGTAGAAATAGTTAAGAGTGTATGGAGATTTGTTTTATGGTGGAATTTATTGTTTTTCCTTATGAAAAGAAAATGCATATATATATATATATATATATATATATATGAATATTCATAATTATGTAATTAAATTACAATAATCTAAATAACGTTGTTGAGCTAGATAATTCAAATTAAAGGATTTCACAAACATTAGATTGGTTTATTTTCTTTCATAAAATGAATAGTCTTGTTGAAGGGATTGGATGCATATGGAAATTACTATAGAGATGATAGTTATTGATATTAGTACATGAACGAGACTTGTATGTACTAGCTACACATGCATTTCTTGTGCATGTACACTAGTATGAATAAGTTTCTTGGCTTACTTACTAATAATGACGGTTATTTGTTATGAATGTGTGAACCATGTTTCCTTTCCCTTCTATCATAAAATACCTTAACTTCGGGACGAAGTTTCCTAAAGGGTGGGTGTATGTAACAACCCTAGTTAAATAGTTGCATAGGGTTTATCAAGAGTAGCTAATTAAATAATTTACTGTCCTAGTGTGTATTAGTTAAATAAAGATTATTTATCAATAATATTAATTAATTAATTATTTATTTATTAATTGTTTAATAATTGATTAATCAACACATTTAAGGTTTGGATAAAGAATCCAAATCTTAACAACTTTAATTTATTTATCATAAGACTTTACGTATGACAGGGGATAAGGTAGTAAATGGAGGGATAAGGTAGTAAATGGAGGGATAGGGTATTAAATGGAGGGATAAGGTGGGTGGAATTAATGGAAGGTAGGAGGCGGTGAATGAGGGGGATATGACTGGGAAGAGGCTTACAGGAGATGATTATGAAATTTTGGAGGAGGAAGCATTTGGGGGAAGGAGGACTGTATTTCATGTTTGATATTTTTCTAGTTTTGGAGTTTGGGGTGAATTGTTACAGGGGGCACGAGGTTGCTCAAATTTTTGGGCTCAGGGACCAGGAATCCTCATGGAATCCTGGAGCTAGGGAGCTGGATAGGCTTTGTTCCTAGCTAGCAGGGAGGAAAATTCGGTTTTTGGCATAGTTTCAGCTTGGGCACATTTTCAGCTTGGACAAAGAGAGTTGGGAAACAAATCACTTAACAAGTATTTTGTTTATGTATTCTGAGGAATATGTGGTGTTATGTGATGGTTATGTAATCCATTAGCATGTTGTTTATAAATTTAAATTTCTGCTGCTTATATGCTGAATAATTAAATTGCTTATTACTTATACGTTGAAATAATCTTAACTGTTTAAATTTACAATTTTTTTTAGTATTGTTAAATTAGGGCCTTACATCCTGCATTACATCTGGTTGGACGTTGTCACATATAGTAAGCTACCAACCATTGACATCTATTGCCTCTGGTATGTAGACTTTGAATCATCATCTTTTCTCAACTTGCAACTGGTTTGCATAGCAGTGGTAACTAGTTTGCAATCCTCTATTCCAAACCACTTTATCATTTCTATGATATACTTAGTTTTAGAAATAAAAATTCCTTGGTTTCTTTCACGTATCTAAAGACGCGAAAAGAAGTATAGTTATCTAAGTAATGACATTTCAAATTCATTATGCATATCCTTTGAAAATTTATTGATGTAGAGGTTGTTGTCTGCACTTCCTTTTCTTAACCCTGTCTATTCTAGGTATTTATCCAGTTTAGAGTATGATGCTCTAGGAACCAGTTGTTCAATGTTGACTTATTCTTCAAGTTATCCATTCAGAAAAGTTTATTTCATGTCCATGCATGCCCATACTGTTCAATACTATGATACACAATTGTCCATAATTTTGACTCATATGTCATTGTACTATCATGAAGTACTACTACAACTGACTAATCTATGATATTGTAACTCTGTTATTTGAATGCACTGAATCTGTGTACTCAAATTCTGCAACCTACTCGAAGGATGATTCTCTATTTTGTCTGAGATACCACATAGACTCCCCTTGTCTATTATTCATATTTAAGCATAGAGGGACTTCCGCAGTGCAATATATTAGATTCATCTTCTCTATGTTTCACTAGGCCTTATTGGATAACCATTTTGTGTATGACTTTGAAAGTTGTTTATGTTCTTGCTATCAGATCTGCAATTTAGAGATTTATGTCCAAAATTGTTGCATGCATAACATAAACCCAAAAATATTGTTTGATACTTGGGAGTTAAAAATCTTCTGAAAGTATTTACTCTTATAAATCATTCTTCTTCCTCGGGCCTATTTGTTTCTATCAGTCTTTAATTATGAAATATGAATCTTCTCGATGGAGGACTGCCCCTATAATCTTCCTTGTAGGTCTTGCTATCCCCTTTGATTATTTATGCATAAATTTTTCAATATGTTTCTTGTTTTGATGCTTTGGATCTTGATCCATTTTTTTGTCTAATTGTATCAAAGTCTGAACTTTTCATGATTAGGAATTTGACTGCTGATAATGTCATCCAAAACTTTTGAGTTGTTCTGCATATTGGTTTTGGAAGATCCTTTCTCAATGTGACCATCTCTTCTTCCAAATTTACAATGACCATGTATATTTACTCTAATTGTTCTTTTAGTGCTTATTCAATTATTTTATATTCTTCTATTTGAAACTTCAATTCCTTAATGATATTATCTAGTTCTTGAGTGTCTCCCTTCTTGTCCATTTTCTGGTTGTAGCTTATTTTTTTTCCTCTTTTCTCTTCTTATAACTTCTATGACAATCAACAATTCTTCTCGATAATTAACTTATGGCTCTTCATATTCTTTTGTGATGTCTTCTTTATCAGTCTTTTATTTCATTGAATAAAACTCTTTCTTTCTTGTTGTCATTGACTTCATCTTCATTGAATGAGGAGATGTATTCTTTGGTGCATAATATTTTCTTGAAAACTTTCTTTGTGCTTCCTTTGCCTTTATATGTTTGTTTTCTATTTGAGTAATGTTCATTATTCCCTTTATTTTTCTTATGAGGACATTTTTAGGAAAATGACCAATACCATCACAATTAAAACAAATCAATGGAAGATTACCTTTATATTTTCCATTGGTTCCCTTCTTCAATCTGTTGACAAAATTGGCCATTTCTTCATCATCTTCTGAGATGTCACTATTGTTGCTATGTTCTTTTTCTTTTTTCTTTCCCTTTTTCTTTGACCTTTTGAATTTTTTGAAAGTTGCTTTGTTTATATCTTTCAGTTCTCATTTGATATGTTGTGAAGATTCCATGTAGTTTGTCCATGCTTATTGAGTCTAGATCCGCTCTTTCTTCTTGTGATGATATCTTAGGATCAAATCTCATAAGAAGATATCTTAGTACCTTTTGAACAACTACAGATTCTTTAATTTCTTCTCTGAGTCCTATGATTGCATTTACTATTTCATTGTATCATAAGAAGTAAGATTCAATATTATCATATCCCTTCATCTTAGTTGTTCAAACTGACCTCTGTAAGTTTGAAGCTTTGTTTCTTTGAATTTTGAATATCCTTCATAAATATTTTGAAGTTTGTCCCAAATATCTTTAGCGGATTTACAATACATAACTTTGGTGTAGACCGATTTATGAATACTATTCAGAAGTGAATTTGTGGCTTTGGAATTATTTTGACCAAGTTTTATTTCGCTTTCACTTGTTGGTGGAACTGTTGATTCTTTGTATCCATCTACTATAGATTACCAAATTTCAAATCCCTGTGCTTGTATATATATTTTCATCCTTCTGCTCCAGAATGCATACTTTGGTCCATCAAACTATTATATTCCATGTTTATACATGTTGCTTCTCTCCATGATATACCTTTCAATGGTTAAATTGATTCTTGAAGGCACCTACTCTTAAACCAATTGTTGGATTACTAAGAGGGGGGGTGAATCATTAATAGAGAAATTTAATCATTTTTAACCATAAAATGAAAGTGTTATATCAATGTAGCATTACCATCTAATAGTTGCAGAGTAAATAAACGATGAACAAATGAGCAATCATACACATACATATTAGACTATTGCTTTTATGTGGAAACCCAAAGTGGGAGAAAACCACATAATTTTTTTTCTTATATGTCTTTAAGAATTACATTCATTGGAAGCAACAACTTCCTTCTTTTTCCAGTTGCAACTAGGAGGAGGCTCCAAACCTCTAGTTTATCAGACTACAACCTTAGGGAAGCTCCAATTCTCCAATTCTTTAGCTACAACCAGAAGGAGACGACAACCCCCTATGTTCTCTGGTTACAACCTGAAGGTCGATACAACCACTCGTCCCTACCTCGCCCAACAACTGTGAAATATAAGTAGAATGATAGAACCATTGTCACACTATCATTGTTAGATATACTGCTATAAACTTGTACCAAACAACCTGTAATCAGCCTGTACGATAAACAAGTTCATCAACCATGCACCAACCTATACCTCAACCTATAACATCAATGAGTGTATAAAACATGCACCAAATATGTACCAATCATGCATCAAATACACATAAACTATGACTCACCAATATGTACCAACATCATCAACTATACACCTCATGTATGTGCCAACTCATCAACTACTTGTGTCAACCATGTACCCAACATGTACCTCAACCAAAATCTCTCATCAATTTCATCATCGAAATATGATGTGTAACTCTATAATATATTTGGTGTATATGATCACATACCTAAAAACCTTCCTTAACTTTAACAACAAGAGACTAGCATTTTCATCAAACTTTACTTTAGTCTCACATGACTAATTTTGGATTAGTCAACAACCCTAACTTCATATAATACTAACTATGTACCTCTAATGAATATAGATATAAAAATGACACAAAATGTTCTTCAATGTCTTTTATGTAATTCCTCCAGATTTCACTACTTGGAACCTCTCAGAAAATGAGTTATAGCAAAAATGGCATACCTTGTTGAGTTCTGGCTTATTCTAGAATGTGTAATTGTAGAGTGTGCCCCACAAAGAATATTTGTTGTGTGGGTATAAAAATGATACAAAAAATACTAGAGACTGTACTATAAAAAATACATTTGTTATTACTGAATTTGGATATATTACGGAGAAGTTATGGCGTTTTTACCCGAAACACCTATTTTAGACTAGTTTGAGGACTAGCCACAAACCCTGTTTTCCACGGAGTGTAACTCAAATAATAAAATGACTCAGAAGATTAAATTTTTATGAGAACTACTTGGATATATTTCCTCAATGACCTCTCAATTTCACGGTATGAATCATTCCATAAAAAAAATTATTGCGAAAAATGCTGAGATGAGCTATAAATAACATACCTTAGAAAGCATCATCAAAAGAAAGTATCCTCCTTCGAATTTTGGCCTTCTTTAGTTCACCTTCCCTCTAAAAATCGTCTTAGATATCCTTTGGTTATCTCATTCACTTGTGGATATTCAATATGCTCAAGTATGATTAAAATGAGAGAGCCTTGCCTCTTATTTATACTTTCATGTAGCTTCCTCAAGGGGTTACCTTTTAACCATCCTAACACACTTTCCTTATTTTAGGGCTAACCCACTTCTAACTACTTATCCACTTAGTAATTTCTCCATTAATTTTATTATTTAAATAAATTATTTTGTATCCACTTTGACTTACAGTACACTCACCACTTCACTTTATTATATAAATAATTTCTTCTTTGCAACAAATTTGACTACTTTGACCTTTTGGGGCTTCTAGATGATGCATGAGGGTTCTCCAACTTCACATGGACATAAGTCTCTAATCCTGAGGAGTTATGTGACGTTCCACATACCATCAGAAGTGACATGACATGTAATATACATCCATAATAGTCTTACCTTCAAATGTATTAAAACTCATACCATTATACATCAAACAAACTTGGGTCCATTACCCAAACCTTTGTGCTACGAGAATTTTCTATCAGAATTTTTTTAAGGGTTGACATCAATGAAAACAAGACCAATTAATCAACAAAGCCAAGAATTCTCTATTCTTCTTCAACTTGTTTCAACTTCTTTCTTCAAAATTAATGTTGTGTTGTCCTTCCATCTGTTTTTTGTTTCTTCCTTTACTCCGTTGTCCAACTCCTCAACAACTTGCACAACTTATGTTCATCAAAATGAAGCTGCAACATAACTTGTGCATATTCAATTCATCAAAACGAAGGGCCCAACAAGAAATTACATCTTTTTTTCTCTTGATTTATCAAACATTTTGTTACCTAAGACTCTTTTGTAACAACTAAATCTCTTTTTCCACTACTTCGCTAAACGTGTTTTTTCTTGTTTGAAGATTGTTCTCCAACCTTTATTAGTTTTTCTCTACCATTTATGTGAGATGTTTTCCTTGCATAAATTTATAGTTTACGTAATTATTAATAGGGAAAAACTAAAAATAAAAGAGTTTAAATATCAAACCCAGGACTTCTTGGTTTAGTTCTTTTCAATAGTTCTTGTCCCTTCTTTATAAAATACTTCATACCATTTATTACAACAATAGATCATAGACCTACTTTTTTATACTATGGGATTACATAAAGTTAAAATTCCATATTATGTTGCCCCATAGGTAGCTAGTACAACCTCGTCTAATTTCAAAGTTTTTTGGTAGAGCATCCTTATTAAAGAGTAGGAAGAGAATGCATGAAGTTTCGACCCATGGGAACACTATCATAATTCTATATGAAGAATATGACCTTAAGGACTAGAAGTAATTTAGGTTATACTCTAGTGGCTTCATGCACCACACAATAAAAGGGATCGACCATACATATGACTTCAAATTGACTAAACTTATTAATTATCATTTACATAAGGACAACTTATAGTAAGATAATATTTCTACACTCAAACTAGTACCATATTGTGCCTTTAAGGGGGTTTCAGAGTAGCTCCCCCATCCACCTAATACATATATATACATATATCATAATTTCCAAGAGTGGAGATCATGGGAATAGAGCATCTCATAGAAAATGGGTGCAAGAGGTCAGGTCTTATAGGTGGATTTCTAAGGATTGCGCCCCCCATATCTAATTATATTTGTTATGAAAATTGTAAACATAAAGTAATGGGACAAGATATTTCATAGTAAAATAGGTTTAAGAGGTTACCTTGTCGAGGCTATAGCCGCCCGCTAGTAGTGGTTTCATACCTATGACACCTATATTGACTAAACCTTATCCATTTTGTCCTTATGAATGGTAATTATTGTGAAGTTTTGTCAAGAAAAAGCATGAGTGGTTAGGAGCGAGGGATAAATGAACTCCATCTAGCTTCCACTTGAGAATAACCCTGAGCTGACCATACGACCCTATCATCCAATTCATATTATATCTAAGATGTACTATATTAGGAGTGGGACAAGGATCTTAGAAGCGTAATATACTCAATTGTGAAATTGATCTTTATTACTTGAATTCTTGTAAATCTTTTAATATTTAAAAATGTTGATCGGTTTCCTATGGTGTTTTCATTTGTTTTCCTTCCTCATGGAGAAGAAGAAAATCCTTACTCTAGTTTATACACCGCTCTCTGAACATAAGTGCAACTAAACTTTTGATGAATTTTGTTTAAGCAAATATATAACAATCTCTGCTATAGAATGAAAAAGTTGATTAAACATTTTTTTTTTGTGGGTTATGCTTGAATTGTGAGAATGTGGCATTGGATGTACTTCATGTTATGATCAATTTATATTTTTTATTATAAGGTATTAATTGATTTTCTCTCTTTGTGGTTAGGTTTAGTATTCATGAACTCTATTCCCACAATTCATTAACAACTCTCAAATTTTTGTTCTTATAAACTTTTGGATTGGTATCAATAAAATATGGTAGGAGCTTGTTTTCTTGTAGCCTCATGCCACTCAGTATTAAGTAGTTTGCATGAGGACATGAAAACTATTGGGTTTGGAGAGATCTTCATATCCCTTTCATATATTCAAAGTATTTATTCAGCATCTGCAACATCTTCATCCAATTTTTTTCTTTAGTAGTATCTAGTAAATCAAATTTTGTAGTCCAAATCATGGTTCCACATATTTTTCATCCTATTTTACATAGTTTCAACTTCAGTGTGGAACAAAATTCAAAGAAAAGTTAACTTGAGGTAAAACACGTATAAATCTCTTTAATTTACTAAGAATTAAGAAAACATGATGCATAACCACTATTATCCATTCCACAGTCCATTGCACACTATTACCACTTAGAAAATACCATTATAACTATAGAGTAAACCTTCCATTTCCTCTCATAGGACCAAGCAATGAAAAGGAAATAAGTGGTATACAAATACAAACACAAAGACAAATCTGTAGTTTCTTCTCCATTTACACCATGAAACATTCATAAGTCATTCAAATGATTCTGAATAAGAGGATTAAGTCATTGCTCTCTATCCAAGAAAAAAACCACAAATCAATCTTGGTCTTAAAAATAATGCAATATACTTAGTATAAATGTGTCGAAGTTCATACTTCCACCATCCCCATCATTTCACAAACCATTCTCCACACTGATACCATTCACCATCAATATATGATAACCCACCCTTTACTCATATTCTATTTTCATGATACTTTTGTTTCTCTCAATATGTGATACTATAATCGGTTTAGAGAAAGTCCCTCCACAAGAACCAACACCTACACAAAGAAACAATGTGACATAAATCCATAAGAAGACTATCATAAGTTCTTCACCTTGTTTGCATGAGCACATGCACATTCTTGGGTTTGTGGGTGATGTTGGGCTCCACTTTTTCCATATTTCCTACTATATAACTACATTCATCAATACACGTTTTTCCCTCATTTCGTTAATAATATACATCTCGTTACACCATAAGTGTGGTCAATACATCGCTTTCTAGGTTTTTAGTGATTAAAATATGATTATATCACAGTTTAATGATGGTTTATAAACTGTAATTTTTGTACTACATGCATTCTTGTGCCATTATTGCAATTCAACCCGTCATTGTTTGGCCTATTCATGTGAATAGTCAATTTCTACCTCGATATTAGTGAAAATATATAAGAATATGAAGAATCTGGAACATGGGTTTTGTTCCAAGTATGTCCAATTGAGTCTCACCCAAGGTGTTTTCCAAACTTTTAAGTGGTTTGAGATTTATGTTCAATTCTTCACCACCAGTATGCCTAAATTACAAGTTGCGCGTAGTCAACCATGAACTTCTCTTCTACACAGGTCATTTTCGTTAGTTGGCCATCAAATTGAATATATGGATAGACCATTCCTCCAAGCTTCATGAATAGCATATGGAATGAAACCGAGTTTGCTAGATCTGTTAATATGAATCATGTGAAAGGAGAAATAGATGATTTGCTTATCTGAATGCTCTAAAACGCATGAAAGGTTATGATCTCTTTGATGTGAGGTTTTCTTATATATATGTAAATTTCTAATGAGAAGCGGGTGATCCATTGATATGGAGTTGTAAGTATCCACAATTGTTGTTATCATTTCAAAACCATTACATATTCTGAAGCGTTTGATGTAAGCTTAGAATTTTGTTTTAATACAAACCATCATTTCGAATTCATCGTATTATTCTAATCCCTTCGCTGTAGGTTTTTCAGCTCGCTACCATATGGGATGCGTAGTTGCTCTGTATTTCTATCAGTTAGTTTAATTTCCGTCCTTCTATGAACTTCTATCAGTTAATTTGATGTTTCTGATTTAATTAGATTTTGTAAAGCTACAATACGCATTGGACATAAGTGTTTACATTTCATGATTTGGGTATTTCTTTGTAAATCTATGGGATGAGTCCTCTCACTAAGACAATAGAGACATTTGTTATTTTCTGGCGCTTTGATTCTCGCATTCTCCAGAAATTTCTTTCTCAAGTCGTTGTTTTCCATTCTTTTTGGATCTGTCACATTAGCTCACAAATTTTCTCTCTACAATGCTTTTCTTCATGCCTCCACATCCTATTCAGGTCACCCTAATCTCATACACCTTCCTTTTCCTCACATTTACAACTACTCGCTCTCTTTGTTTTACATTGCATATTATCTAGGTTATTTATGCTCCCGTTACTTATGAATTGTTCATACATGTAAATTCATTGATGTGTTGTTATGTGACCGTGTTTTTTATTCTGGATCGTATAAATCAATTATGTATATATTTTTGTTGCATAAGTTTCACGTACTTAAATCATTAGTTGTTTTGTGTTAACTCTGTGTTCATTGCATATTATATATTTACTGGTTCATTTTATAGTTTCTGTCAATTCTATAAATTTTATTGTTATAATAATGTTTTGACTTAATTATTGTATTGTATATATAAGTCTAGCATAAGTAATATATATTGTTTATTTTTATTTTCTTTATAAAATGTGTTGTAATCATACACATTGTTATCCATTCTGTTGTTGTATCCTTTATTGTATTGTTTTGTTTTTGTTACATGTTGTTTTTAGTGGGGATAAGTTTTTGAAGAATTGTCTTTCAAGTCTTTAGGTTACATCATCATTTTTCGGATATAAGGTTAATTAGGAGTTTAGTGGATTTTCTTTTAAAACTTGTAAATTCTCCTTTAGTTCAGTAACACACATACATAAGGGTTTGAGTAACTTCATCCAACTAAGTAATTTGAATACTAGTTTTGGTAAATTCTGCATTTACTTTCACATTGTGTTACTTTTTTTAATCTAGTTTGTTTTAATTTGGTTTTCTTATAGTTCCAATTATTTTCCATACTTGATCTCATTTATTTTACATTGGATTCTTGCACTTTGATTTCAATCCTAGATTTTCTTTCATTCATGTGTGTTCGTTAACATTAGATATAGACTTTGACTAATTTTCGGGTAGATAATTTAATGTCTCAAAATTAATAATGCATATATTTTACCCAACACGTTCATAAACCACCAATTCTAAACCCATCATTAATTGTAATACAATACTGAGGTAAAGGAAGGTTTCCTTCAATATTCACTATGAAATTAAAATATTTACAAAGATTTTTTTACCAAAAACTTCTCAATGAAATCCAATATTATTTTCCACCCCCTCTAGAACCCCTAGTGAAAATAATGGGGGGAGGGGGGGAATCCTCCTAATCTGGAATTCCTATCCAAACGTGGCTAAAAAAAGACCTAAAAATTATGAATATAATCAAGATCCCCAACCAACAATCTCCCATTTAGATATTGATCAAATTAACTCCATGGTTTCTACACCTATTGGAATACCGTTGGAATTGGAAAGTTTCTTATCCAATTTAAACTGAGCAAATCACTTAGTTTGTCCTTGGTTATTGCCTTTATTAACATGTTTGTAGGATTGTGGCTAGTCTATATCCTTTCCAACTTAAACTATATGTTTAGTCTTATAATGGAAGGCTAAGTTCTTTGCAATATGAATAAAAATATGTTCATCCCTAAACAACCTTCTATTCTCTTTCTTCTTTCCTAATTCCTCTATAAGCGAGTATAAATAAATCATGTCTTTACTAGCCTATGTAGCAGTGATACTTCCTTTGTTTAAAATGAAACAAACTTTTGCAATATAGAAATATAAATTATTTTCATTCCAGTATAGTTAAAACACACTTTCTGGTGATCGGAATGGACCTATCCCTATAGAAAAATGTTTGAACCTCCAAGACAGATTGTATGATTAGCATTACCTATCAAATAACTGTCAATCCTCTTAAATTCCTTCCAATGCTTTTAAATTAATTTTCCATATACATACTCACAACTCCCACTACATGTGAAATATCTCACCTTGTTCACACCATCACATACATTATGTTACCAATTGTCAAGAAGTATGAAAACTTGTAGATATATTCTATTTTCTCATGTGTCTTGGGACACATCTTTTTAGTCAATTTGAAATGACTAGTCAAAGGTGTACTTATTGGTTTATCATCCTTCATTCTAATTCATTCCAAGAAATTATCTATATACTCAACATGATACAATATTATTTTTTTATCCCTATCTCTTGTTATTCTCATACCAAGGGTTTGCTTTGCAACACCCAAATCCTTTTTGAGAAATGAATTAGCTAGTTTTCTTTTAGGCACATTTATATATTGCATTTTATACAACACATTAAGCATGTCATCTACATACAATAAAAATATAATATATATACCATTATCTAGTCTCCTAAAATAAATATGACATCTACTAGAACAATGTTATGTCATAAACCTATCAAATTACAAATACCACTTTTTTGGAGATTTCTTTAATCTATACAAGCTCTTCTTCAACATGCATACTAATTTATCCTTCACTTTGAACTTGTACCTATGTGGATGTTGCATATAAATATCTTCGTCCAACACACATGGAGAAAATCTATCTTTATATATAATTGTTCAAGATGCAAATATTCTAGTGCCACTAGACTTAAAATCATTCTAATTGAAGTCATTTGAATAATAGGATAACATATTTCATCAAAATATATACCTTTGTTATGTGAAAACACCTTTACAAAACGTTTGGCCTTGTACCTCTTTTTTCCTTTTTCTTGTTCCCTTAACATGTATACCCATTTATACTGCAATTCACTTTTACCTTAAGGAAATTGAATGAAGTATGAACTCTCGTTATGTACCAAGGTGTCAATCTCCTCTTTCATTCCTTTCTCCCATTTATTTCTATTTTTTACCTACATTAATTCTTCATATAATTTTGGTTCACCATAATCAATCAACAAGAAATAGTAAGGTGAAAGAGAGTATCATTATGGGGGTCTAGTTAACCTAGAAGATCCTTTAATAGTATTGTTGATGACCAAAATTGACCATGTTCAACATTATAAAAAGATCACTCGATCAGGGTCTCAATTAGGCCCTTATCCATTTTGTATTGTAATTCTAACTGGTTCTATGGGTCTCTAGTTACCCTTGTCCTAAGACTAGACTAATCTAATGTTAATTTAATCAAAATTGTTCTATATATACACAAAATTATAACCTATAATGTATATTGTTACCTGTTTTTATAAATAAACCAAAGGAAATGGATTAGTCTCTTGCAGCATGCTTGAAATAAAGTAACCCTAAGGCTAACATAAGAGCATAGGTATGCCACACTCGATTTAGCTCCATCTTTAGTCTATGGTGCAAGTGACAAATGAAAATGTAATCTATCCTATCTTAACTAGGACAAGATACGTATCTCATCTAAACCAAGAGCACAATACTAAAAAGGGAAAATGAATAGTATTGAATTTAAGTTTATGATTGATCTGAAAATCATAGAATTAGTTCATATGATTTGAGAATTATTCATGCAAATATGAAATGGAAAAATCTCAACAAATAGTTACTAAGATAACTATAACATTTACTTAAACTGTATTATGAATTGAATTTAAAATCTACTATCATAAGATAACTATAACATTTACTCAAACTGTATTATGAATTGAATTTAAGATCTACTATCATATTAAAGAAACAATTCTTCTAATATAACAATAATTAAAATCAAAACAAAATTGAAATTAATAATTAAAACCAAAACAAAATTGAAATTAAATGATAAATAGTTACCATTAACTGCAATCAAGTTTCCTAGAATCTGTCATTAAATTATTATTTAAATCTTTTCTTCTATATAAAGATATCTGTATGAAAATAATGATTTAAATCAAAATTAAATTCCCAAAAAAATAACAACAAACTTACAACGCATACAATAGTGCAAATCAATGGAAACTTGTTATTAGGTGGTTTAAATCAATATGTCTTTGTCCAGGTCTTCTAAAACTACAAATTTCATATTTGGAATATCCTAGAAGAATAATCTTAGACCTTTTATAATTTCTCAACTCGAGTCTAAATAATTAGCTATATAATTATGAATCGACTACATAACTCAAAACAGCCAAAAGGTGAAATTCTAGAAACAACCACATATCTTCACAAATGTATATTTGTTTTCAAAAATTCCCAATTGAGAAGTAAAATATCCCATTATGCAGATGGGTTTTCAACTGTTTGGATAAATTCCTCTCAGTTTGTTCAGAAATCGATCTGCAAAATTACTTCATGTAAGATCGTAACAACAAATATGGGAAATTATGCCTCTTCCTTACAATATTTATTCCAAAGTATTGATTTTATGAGGAACCAACTCATGAAAAAGTAAACCAACCCATTTTAAAAGTGATTTTTCAGCTGTTTGGATAGATACTTCTTGATTATTTGGAAACCACTCTACAAAAGCACCTCTTGAAGATGGACACTATTTCCAATTTTTCAAAACAAATTACCAAATTAGAATAATAATTCATGCTTTCTCATAGAAATAAAATTAATAATTAAGCAATATGTAAGTGAATAAGCAACAACAAATCTTCTTGGCTAAATAAAATCTTCTAAATCAATTCATAAAACTAATTTCAGTTTCAAATTTGTAGTCTTCACTTTTGCTGATTTTTTGGGATAGAAAATCTCCAAATTTACTTGAATTAATGTTTTTAGGTTGTTACCCATACAAATAGTTTTCCAACTAATGCTTATTTTTCTCATTTCATTGAGTAAAACTCAATATATCACAAGTTGAGTCATAAAAACTAATCTAATTTATAAACATTTCGTGACACTTTTATTAATTTTATTTTAATATATATATTGTGTTTCATTTAATCATTTAATTTATGTTATAATTTCAAAATATCTATACATGAATTGCATTTAGAATTTGACAAAAAAATAAAATCAAATTTAACTTTATGAACTAATATTTAACTTAATTAATTAAAAAAAGATTTATTTATATATTTACATATTTTAATGTTTAGATGGTAAAATTGACCAAAATTTTGACCAAGGATATATTTCGGATATATTTCAAATAGTAAGTCATAATGAAGCTAAACTTGAATTGTTGTAATGTGGGCAATAAAATGAAAGAAATAAATATGTAAAAACAAAAATCCAAACCAAATAAGAGTCTCACAATATAAACCAAACCAAAACATTCTAGAAAGTGATATTAACAAAATTCATATGGAGGGACCCATAATAATTTGAAAACAATATGGGAGTGTTGTGGCCACAAGAAGTACATGTAGGAGTTTGGGGTACTTTTTGTTGTTATTTTTATGTTTTGGTTTCCTATGTAGGAGATTAGTTGTACGATTTCATCAAGTACTATGTATCTTATGTTTTGGTTTCCTATTTAATTCCCTACAACTAATCTCTATACATAACCTTCTCAACAAATTCAACATCTCTACTCCTAATTATTTTGTGATTTTCATAATCCCATAAACTAGAACCAAAATCATTAACTCTATATCAAATAAAATTACATTTGTTGTATTTTTCCTCAATATTTAATATATTTTCTCTATCAATATGGACAAATTATTCACAATTGAATGTCCTAAAAAATATGTAGTTTACCTTTTAACATGTACATGCCTCCTTTGGAAAGAAATAATCAAAGAAACTTGAAGGTCTTATTTTTTTTAAGTAAACAATAGTATCCACAACCTTTGCCCAAAACTATAAAGGAAATCATGAAATCTCATTCTCCTTGCATGCTCTATGATTGTCTTCTTCATCCTTTATAAAAAAACATTTTCTTGTGATGTGATTTCAATCGTATTCTCTCTATGAATTCCATGGTATGAATAGAAAATATCAAACTATTTGTTTTAGTATTCTCCTCCATTGTATGATCTAAGACACTTCAACTTATTTACTATCTCATTCTCAACAAAATCTTTCCATTTCTTAAAATCATAAAATATATGAAATTCATTTCTAATGCAATAACCCCAAGTTTTTCTTGTCGCATCATCAATAAAAATAACATAATAATAAAATCCATTTTTTAGTCGCATCATCAATAAAAATAACATAATAATAAAATCCACCAAAATATGATACGTGATCCATTTCCATACATTTGTATCCACAAGATATATCTTTCCACTCTTATTTTTCTTCCCAACTTTTATAAATCTAACTTTCTTTTATTTTCCATAAACATGGTTCTCACAAAAATCCAAATCAACCTACTTCAAATTTACCAACAAATTCCTTGAGTGAAGAATTTGTATCCCCTTCTCACTCATGTTCCCGCGCCTATGATTCCATAGTGTTTTATTCCTTATATAGAATCTAAATTAATAGAAGAGTGAACAATATCGTTACATAAACACAATGTACCTATGTTCAATCCTTTTTATATTATAATCTATCCTCTCGTTACCTTCCATGAATTTATTGTAAATTTGACTACACAACCTTCACTTTCCAAATACCATACCAAAATTATATGTCTCTTAAAATTAGGAATGTGATTCACCTCTTTAGGTAACCATGGGTTTCAATTCTCCAATTTTATTTGTATCTTACTCTTTCCAACAATTTTACATAGTTTATCATCACCTAAATAATATTGTTCAACATGACCTTGAAGGGAGTCTTGAAAATATTCCCCATAGGGTGTGACATGAAGTGAATCCCATCATTCTACCACCAAAGAAACAATAATATTAAATAATTAAATAATTAAATCATCTTGCATCACACCATCTACTACATTTTCATTTTTACTATCCTCTTGTTATCGATCTCCTTGTTTTCATTTTTTACACCAATACTCTTTCTTCAAGTGTCCTTTCTTCCCACAATGTTAGAACTCCATACTAACTTTGTATTTGTATCTTTCCTTATTATACTTTGTATCATTCCTTGGGATCTTTCCTCTGCCCCTTTATGTTCCCTCATTCCCCACATTCAAGGAATTACGAGATGTTTGACTTCTTCTTTTATGCTGCATTTTTTCACTAACGATAACACCAACAACATCATAAAAAATTAAAATGTTTTAAACAATGATGGAATTACTCGTGTCTATTACCAAGCCATTACATATTTTTGGAAATGAGCAAAAAATTTAAAAAATACTTAACCTCATCAACAATGTTTACTCCTACATAACTTAGCTCACTTGATATCTTGATATTAAATAAATTCATCATAAGAAATACCATGTTGGATGTNGAAGTTTAAGTCTTCGACGAGGCTTCGGAGACCGAAGATAAGGGGCAAGTGCTCCAGAGGCAAAGGAGCGTCGACAGGACATTGACTCTCCTCGTGCTGAACCGGCTCAACCTCCGTTTCCTGTTCCTCTTTGATGGTGCAAGTCGCAGGGCCAAGGTCGCTCTCCATCACTTGTTCAGAAGCGGTGCTGCTTGGCGGTGCGATACGAAAAACTCGGGCAAGGGGGTCCCAATCATCGGGATAAGTGACCAGTCGCTGGTTCGAGAAGTCCAGAGGGAGTTGAGTGCTTGGTTCCTCTTCAATTGTTGTGCAAGGGGGTGAGTTTACTGCTCGGGATGCCTGCCGACGTCGTCGTTTGGCTAGAGACAGTGCACGCTGAAAATCCCTGTGACGTTTCCGGCGGGAGGCAGTTGCATACCATCGCGCTCCTCTGCGAGGCGTCCCTCTCAGGCACGGCATGGCTGGAACAGAGAGGAGGATTGAGAAATCACTCTGCACAGAAGGCTGGTCGAGGATAATGGAGCCCGCGGCGGGGTTGATGAGCCCAAAAAAGGTCATAAACGCCATTAAATTGCTGAGTTGAGTGCGCTGACGGATCGAGTCGCGGGCGCTCGTGCTGAGGAGCTCCATGCTACGAAGATGATAGAGGGTGACGCCCATAATTAACCTCTGCGTGTGTGGGGAGGACGGTAAATAAAGGCCCCCCGCCTCCCCTCGCCACCTCCTCATGCCACGTTGCGTCCCCTTCCTGTCCTCGTGTCACCCCATCCGGGGATTGTATTTTTTATATTTGACCCAATGGGAGGAAAATAATATTCTAATGTAGATAGTCCTCAATTTTTATCTTCCATAGCTAGTATTTTAGGCCATTAAACTTCTCAAACGTAAACTTTCCTTTTTTTCAATTCATCATACTCAAACTAGAAAAGCTCCTTTCCAAAGTGTTTATCATCCAAATAGACCTTGGCTCTTATATAAATTGTTATGAATAGGATCATGCAACAATAATAATAAAACAAAATGACAATGAATGAATAAATAAAATGTAGATGGAAACAATTTAAGAGAGGCCCCAATATACATAGTTCACCTGATAAAGGATACTTCCATGGAGAAACAACTACTCCCTCCTTTATTCCATCCAAATAAAAAAAATGGATAATGCCTACAACACATGAACTACAACATCCTCTTTAATATCTCAAAGTCTCCTCTCTCACACACATAATAATATATCTCACTCACAAAGCCTTTAAATAGGATTTACTATGTATAATTACATGGGTTGCCTAACACCATGAAACCATAAAGCATCAAAGGTAAACCCATCATTAACGATAATACAATGCCCCCATAAAATAGGGCTTCCTTACATGGTAAGAAAAACACACCAACACAAATTCCACTGTTACATATGCGACTTAATAATGATTTTTCTATGTTGACTGCAAAATTACAATATTTACAAGCCATATTTCCAAAAACATAATCTTTTGGGGTTCTTACTAAAAAACATGATAAAGGGGGAATCTAATATTTGTTTTATCCCCACACCCTTAGGACCTCCTTGAAAGAACAGTGGGGGGAAATCCCCCTCACACCCGTTCGTTGGGAACTAAGATCCAAATGTGGTTGAAAAAAGACCTTTCAATTACTAAGATAATCAAGATACACAACCAAGAAAGGTGAGATCATTTATGGGATTAGATAGCTACTACAAGATATCCATTCAATATTTCTTGAAGATTGCACATACAATTACTTCATTTTAAAATAACAGAATGAAGTTTTAATGGAATTCAAAATGTGAAGAATGTTTTCAACACTTGAAATATTAATTGACTAGTGCACCTATTTTAAATATGGTTCATCAAAATAAATACTTTTTGGTGTGCATTGATTCATGAAAAGAAAGAATTGGTGGAGTCTTCATTTTAAAATAACAGAATGAAGTTTTAATGGAATTCAAAATGTGAAGAATGTTTTCAACACTTGAAATATTAATTGACTAGTGCACCTATTTTAAATATTGTTCATCAAAATAAATACTTTTTGGTGTGCATTGATTCATGAAAAGAAAGAATTGGTGGAGTCCTTACTAAAAATTGGCATGTCACATGTTATGAGTCAAGGAATATTGAGGAGCATGAAATTAATTATGCTACCCATGACTTGGAGATTGCATCTATTCTCTATGCACTAGAATTGTGAATACATTGTCTCATGGGAAGAAAATATGAGTTGAGGATAGACCACAATGGTCTAAAATATTTTTTTGAGCACTTAAGATTAAATGCTGGAGAAGTTAGTTGGATTTAATTTCTTAGTGAATATGAATTTGAGATAATTCATATTAAAGGTAAACAAAACAAAATGGTTGATGCACTTAGGAGGAAGGTTCATGAAATGAATGATACAACTATTCGCATGTATAGTTTATGATTAAATAGAATAATTATGAGAGTTGTAATTTAAAATTTGTACTATATACAAGATAAATAAGGATTACAACAAGATAATATATTTTTGAAATTTAACTATTGCAAGATGGAAGAGGATGTAGTCCTCTTATATAGGAACAAAGTGTATGTTATTAATTCTTAGGAGTTGAGAAATTCATTGTTTATGGAAAAACAAAGACAACCAATATTGAAGTGATTGAAGATATGATGAGGATATATGTAACGGAGAAGCCTTCCATGTGGGAATACTACCTACAATTGGTTGAGTTTACATATAATAATGGGTATCACACATATTTGAAGATGAGTGTGTTTGAACCATTGTATGATATGAAATGCAACATGCCAATGAGTTGGGAATCGTGCAAATAGAGCAATTTTTGGGACAAATATACTCAACTAAATGTAAGAGTAAATGATAAACATTAAACATAATTTAAAGTCTTCACATGGTAAGAGAAATAACTATGTGGACAAAGGAATATCACACATGGAATTAAGAGTGGGAGATCATGTCTTATTGAATGTGAAGTATACAATTTTTTTGCTAAAATTGGGTAGCTAACCAAAATTAGCAAAATTGTATTGTAAACCATTTGAATTCTTCAAGAGGATTAACCCTAATAAACACATCAATACATTCCCTACATCCTTGAACATTCATAACTTGATTTATGTGTCTCTGGTTAAAATGTTTGTTCATGATCCTAAGCACTTAATTAATTACACTATGATCTAGGTGTAGCGCAAGGGTGACTTCTAGGTCTAGAAAATGCACATATTGGATAAGAAGGTAAGGTGCTCAAGAACCAAGCGATTGGCCTAGTAAAACTCTCCTTGACCCGATACAATCTTGAATATGCTACATGGGATCATGAGGATGCCATGTGGGAGGAATACCTACATTTTTTTAAATATTTTTATAAGAATAATGAATGTACATTTGTGTATATATGCACTAAAGAAGGTGAAAAAATAATGTGAAGGGGAACATAATTCCCCTAGTTTGATCCCCATGTTCTAATATGTCATGTACAATTGATATTTTAGGCTAGTGAGGTAGTATTTTTTGTCCCGGGCTACTTGTGTATGTATGGGATAGAGTTCCTATATGATATTATTATGCAAGGCCCCACCTCACCAAGGTATTCTTTACCTCCCGGTCTTTGGATCCTCAGATTCCTAGGCCGAAATGGCTCTTTAGTTCCCAATGAAACCATTAAATTCATATATTTCCATAGGTATCCTTCTACAAACCCTGCCTATGCAAGAAGGCATTAGGCATGAGCCTCCACTCCTCATGATCACCAACGCGACCACCGACTTAACCTAAAAAGGTGTTTCAGATTTTTCAACTTCGCGATTTCTATTGTGAGCCAATCCAACTCCCTTGATTCCCAAAACCAAGAAATGGGCTAATAGTCTCTAGCTCCTCCCTTATGCTTCAATCGCATGATCTCCAGCCAAACCTTGGGGCCTCACTTCTAAGTGCGTCGGAATTTCACGACTTGTGAGTTCGTAATACAACTCTTCTCCCCTTTCCCAAAGTCTGAATTCGCGAACCTCCTATCAACGGTCCTGAACCTCCTACGATATGACGGTCCAGATTGCATCGGGATTTTTTGTATCGGGGATTCCAAGGAATAGCTCCCTCCACACTCTCGACTCTCAAAATGTCGATATTTTGAAATGCCCTATCGATGGCTCATGCTCCTCGGGATGTAACGACTATTATCTCTCCTGGGCTTGCGAGTGTTGAAATACAATCGGCCTTATCCTCTCTATTGATATACTAGATCCAACGATCCACGTAAAATCCATGTTTCTCCCTCCAAGAATTCCAACCGTCCATTCAGGTTCTCAAAGAATCCTATCCAAATAACTTGGTGTCTTTCCCCCTGAGCTTGGTTTTGCTTCAAACTCAAAGGTTCTAGGGGATTCTTGCACGCACTCCTTGCAGCCTTCATGATAATCTTTGATTATCTGATATCTCCAACTCTGTGTACTCCTTGCGACAGAAGTTATTCAACCACTGACTTGGTTGGAAAAGTCTAAGACTTCAACTTGGTTTGCGCACACCTTGCACAGCTCTGTGCTATATTGCACTTTTTTTGGTATAAGAACAAATCTATCTCTCCTGAGATTTTTTGAGGTAAAACTAAAAATCTTGTCAACGCACTCCTTGCGGACCTTCACTGCACTTCTTGCAGGAATTCTTAGGATGAGAAGAAATTGAAACTTGTTCTTTCCCTCTCACAGACTTCATACATTCAACATGAAATCATACACATAGGCATTGAAAGAAATGCATAACAAATCATATAAGAAAACTATAAACATACCATTCAATAGATGCAAATAGTAATCATAACAACACCATAAAATTGGATCAAAGCATTCTCATATTTATTCAAGTGCTTGTGTACATGGTTTTCTATAGCAACAACTATTTGGTCAAACAACTTCTACAATCTTTGTTCTTCTCTGCTCTCCTACTCTCTCTTTCTCTACATCTTCTACTCATACAATTGAGAGAATGACAATACCATACATCCGATGGATCTTTCTTCAGTTTTGTCTCCAACAATCTCTAAGCTATCATATCGAATTTTAAGACTACAACTACTTTACATTTATTACATTAAATGCCTCCCACCAACAGATGAGAGAAAATGCTCAATTTCTACATTACAATCCCAAAAACATTTAAGAAAAATTACGCCCTCCCAGCTATTACATTAATGTTTCATCTTTAAATTTCAAAATATCTTCAAAATGTGCATTGGTGCATATCCAACTGTCCTCTGCTTGCAGTTTCTTGTGATGTTTCTGCATCATACTCCTCTGGCTGAAACATTCATGGAATCCTATGCATGAGCTCTTGCACCGTCTGTCCATGTTTATGGATATCTTCTTCACTTTTCCAACTGGCATCTTCAATTGGTTGTCCCTTCCACTTTATCAAATATTCAAAATATGTCTTCCTTCGGGTCTTCTTAGAAACTCTATGATCAATGATCTTTTCGTCTGTGGATTTTGAGCTACAGGCATCTATTTGACCCACTGAAATCCCTTATGATTCTCTTCTCCTCCTGCTTCATATTCTCTGTAAAGATAAATATCTTCTACGTTGAATATGGGTGATATGCCCACATCATCTTGCAATTCTATCTTAGAAGCATTTGCCTCAAATTTTCACAAGATTTTACATGGACCTATCTTCTTCATCTTCAATGTATTATATATTCCCCTTGGGAACCTTTCTTTCCTTATATGTTCTAATACCAAATATCCCACTTTGAATTGAAGGTCTCTCCCGTGTTGATCTTCTCTTCGCTTGTATTACTAGTTGGAACTCTGCAACCTCTCTTTAATCTTACTATGGAGCTCCTTCATTTTTTTTGCAAAATATTTCGCTCCAACACTTCTGAACTCATTCTTCTCTAAGTCTCTCAAATCAGATACTCCTCTTGGCTTCATTCCATACATTATCTTGAATGGGATCTATCCTGTTCTCCAGTTAGGTGAGTCATTCTATGCAAACTTCTCCTGTGGGAGAATCTGATCCCATTAACTATGATTTTCAACTACTAAACTCCTCAATAAGTCTCCCAAACTCTGATTTACTACCTCAGTTTGTCCATCCATCTGAGGGTGATATGCTGAGCTAAAGTATAGATTTGTCCCCAGATTTTTCCATAGTTTCCTCGAGAAATAACCAACAAACTTGATATCTCTGTCTGAAATAATATTCTTGGGTAAACCATGAATTCGAACAACTTCTCTCAAAAATAGATTTGTAATGTGTGTTGCATCACTCGTTTTCTGACATAGAATGAAATGTGCCATTTTTTAGAATCCGTTGACTACCTTGAATATGGAATCACAACCTCTATGTTTCCTTGGCAGTCCTAACAAAAAATACATGCTTACCACATCCCATGACCTCTCTGGTATTGGAAATCGTTCATACAACCCAGTATTATGTCTTTTCCCCTTTGCCTGATGGCAAATTATACATCTGTTCACAAACTTCTTGACATTCGTCCTCATCCCTAGCCAATAATACAAATTGTTCAGCTGCAAAAATGTTTTATCATGGCTGAAATGTCCACCCAATCCTCCACTATGTTTTTCCTTCAAAAGGTTTTCTCTCATAGAACTCCTCGGGATACACAATTTATTTCCTTTGAACAACAGTCCATCTTGAATCAAGTATTCAATCCATTGTCTTATGTCTCTCAAAAAAGGATTCTGAAATGCTTCATAAGAATCCTTAAAATATGAATGATCTTTCTACATTTCCTTAAGGCTATCAAAACCTAAGGTCCTAACACGAAACTCCTACAGAATCAAACATTTCCTACTTAATGCATCAACAACCTTGTTAGCATTTCTAGAAATGTGCTTTATAACAAAAGAAAAGTTCTGCATAAATTCAACCCATTTTGCATGTTTATGGTTCAATTTTTCCTGTCTGGTTATAAACTATAAGGCCTGGTTGTGGCTATACAAAACAAACTCTTTTGGAACCAGGTACTTCCTCCATTTCTTCAATGCATGTTACTGAAATATGGCAGAACCAGAACTAGTTGTCTAGTTATCTTCTCCTTCGACAACCTGAAACTTTTCTCCGCTTCCTCTATCTAATGAAAACATTTATGTCTCTTCTTGACTATGTCCATCATTGGTGCACAAATTCAACTAAAATTCCTGATGAACTTTCTGTAAAAACTAGCTAGTCCATGGAAGCTTCTGACTTCAAAGATATTCCTTTGTGACGACCACTCTTTGATTGCTTTTACCTTTTCCGGATCCATCTTCAACTCATTTGAAGAGATCACAAAACCTAAATAAATGAGTTTTGTCTTCATGAAAGATGACTTCTTCAGATTTTTCAACAACTTTTGTTGCTGCAACCTCCTCATTACTAGAGTTAAAAGTCTCAAATGTTCTTCTTCAGTCTTACTGAAGATCAGTATATCATCAAAATACACAATTACAAACTTTCCAATGAAATCTTTCAAGACTTTTTTCATCAATATCATAAAATTACTCGACACATTCATCAAACCAAACGGTATGATAAGCTATTCATACAACCCTTCATTCGTCTTGAATTTTATCTTCCATTCATCACCTTCCCTCATTCTAATATGGTGATTTCCACTCTTCAAATCAATTTTTGAAAAAAAAATTCTCCACTCAAGCAATCCATCAAGTCATTCATCGTGGATAAAGGAAATATATACCTAATGGTGATTTTGTTTATAGCCCTCGAGTCTGTACACATTTTCCATCCACCATCCTTCTTTGGACTTAACACTGTAGGTACAACACATGGACTCAAGCTTTCTCTAATCAACCCTTTGTCCATCAAATCCTGGACTTGCCTCTTAACTCGTTCATTCTCCTACGGTGTCAATATCTACGCTGCTTTGTTTGGTAAACTCTCTCCTTGTATAAGGTAAATGTGATGGATTATACTTTTGATGGGTGGCAATGAACAAGGTAAATCGTCCACCACTATATAATCAAAATTATCTAGTAGTTCTTGAATCTCCTCAGGTAGATCATCTATTGAGGTATTGGTCAAGATGACTCTAGGCTTTCTCACCACAACAAACTACATTTATTCATATTTCTTTACTTCATACAGAAGTTCCTTCCCACTCATGACAATTATAGTATTTTTTTTTTCTTCTTTCACCTTGTTGTCCTCAATTAGCAGCAACATATGCATCCTACCATTCTTCTCCAAGGTGTATGTGTTCTTTCTTCCATCATGAATAACATTTATGTCATATTGCCAAGGCCTCCCCAAAAAAATATGACAAACATCCATGGGAATATAATCACATAAGATCTCATCTCTATATCCCCCTATCTTGAATTCAACTAAACATTGTTTAGCGATAGTTACCTGATGTCCTTTTTGCAACCACTAAACTTTGTATGGGCTTGGATGTGCAACTGTCTCCAATTCCATCTTTTCCACCATCTTTGTGGATACTAGATTATCTATACTTCCACTGTCAACTATCACCTTGCATACCCTATCCTTGGTCTTGCATGAAGTTCTAAACAAATTGTTCCTCTGGACTGGATTCTCCATCTCTTTCTCTAGCTTCAAGACAATTTTACTCATCATCAAGAATCTTCCACCTTCTGCCTCGACATTTCACCTTTGCACTTTTGAAATGTGAGCTTCTCCTCCTCCATATATTTTTCTATCGGGACATTCAAAAGATTTGTGTCTGATCTTTTAACAAACAAAACACTTTTTTTCACCTCCTATGCCTCTTCCTCTTCCTCTTGCTCGAGGAAAAGTGTTCCTATCAACATACTGGCCTCCTTGTGAGCTTCCTCCCCTTTCTGGGTGGTTATGAGGTTTCTTTTCTTCATCCTTGGGCTTGTGTACTCTGTCTGGGGCAATTATTTGGCCTTTGCTCTGACTTCTACCTCTGCCCCTTTGACCTTACTTTCGAGCCAATTTCATTTCTACCTTTGAAGCAATATGATAAGCATATTCCACATTTCTAATTGTCACCATGATCATCTCATCCTGAATCTCATATCTCAAGCCATTCATGTATATGGAGAATTTTTCATCATCACTCTCGTGATGACCAGCTCTAATGTTTAACCTATAAAATTCCTCAGTGTATTCCTTCACTGTCTTTCGTTTATGTCTTAAATTATGCATTCTTCGAAACAAATTAATTTGGTAATATCTAGGTATGAATTTGGCTTTCATCTTGGCGACCATACTGTCCCAACTTTTAATTCTTTGTTTTCCCTTGCAATGCCTGTTAGCCTACATTTCATCCCACCACAATGTTGCATGCTCTTTCAGTCTACTGACAATGGGATTTACTTTCTTATCTTCTTTGATATCCTCATAGTCGAAGTATTTATCCAGAGCTATAAACCAACATAGGAGCTCCTCAATGTCTAGGTATCCTTCATACATCAGGATGTCTATTTTTTCTCTGGCACCTATCCTTGCAACAACTTTGAATAGACGTTCTTCTATAGTATATTCAACTACAACTTCTTCTTCGGCTCCATCTTCATTCTCACTTTCGGCCTCACTGATATCTCTAGTATCACGTGTTCGCCTCTATGTTGTCTCCATAGCATCCAATCGAGCATGAAGTTCTCTCATCTACCTTTCCATGAATGGATCGGGCATAGGTCTCTCTTGGCATCTCCTTGGTGGCATTGTTTCAATCTTTTCATGCAGAATTCAATCACAACTATCCTTTGTCTTCCCTATACATAAAGCAAAATTTGTTAGCTATAATACCACTTGATGCAGGGCCCCACCTCAGTAGGGTCCGCTTGACCTCCCAGTCTTTGGATCTTCAAATTCGTGAGCTGAAATGGCTCCTTAGTTCCCACTGTAACCCTTTAATTCATATAAAACCACAAGTCTCCTTCTACAAACCCCTTCTATGCGAGAAGACACTTAGCGCGAGCCTCCACTCCTTGTGATCACCGACACGACCACAGACTTAACCCGAAAAGGTGTTTCGGATTTCGCAATTTCATGATTTCTATTGTGAGTCACCCTGACTCACTTGATTCCCAAAACCCTGAAATGGGCTAACAGTCTCTAGCTCCTCCCTTATGCTTCAACCACATGACCTCGAGCCACATGACCTCGAGCCAAACCCTAGGGCTTCACTTCTGAGGGGGAATTCATGACTCATGAGTTCAAAATACAACTCTTATAAATTCTAACCTTGTACAATGTCTAGTGTAAACAAATATTCAGAAAGGAACAGAAAAGATACAATGGCAAATACAAACATTACACAGAGATTTTTCCCCTGGAAACCCAAACCGGGAAAACCAGGATATATTATATTCATTCATTGTGTTACTTTATTTACAATATAATATATATATAGGATCCAATGGAATCCAAAACCCTAACCCAATGACCTAGATTAGTCCAAAACCCTACTTCCTTAACCAAAAATAGAAAACCATCGGCAAAAACCATGTGCTGAAAAAACCACCTAAATACATGACACGTTTCTCGAGGTAGGTGTCATGTTTCCTAAGGCAGAAAATATAACACATGCCCAACAACTCTTCTCCCCTTTCTCGAATTCCTAATTCATGAATTCATTTCTACGGATCAACAGTCCTGAGCCGCCTATGATCTGACGGTCCATATCGCGTCGGGATTTTGTGTATCGGGGATTCCCGAAAACAACTTCCTCCACACTGCCGACTATTGAAATTTTGATATTTCATAATGCCCTATTGACGGTTCATGATCCTCGGGATCTAACAACTTTTATCTCTCCTGGGATTGCAAGTGTTTAAAGAAACTCGACCTTATCCTCTCTGCTAATCTACTAGATCTAACGATCCACAAAAAATTGGTGTTTCTCCCTCTGAGAATTCCAACCGTCCATTGAGGTTCTCAAAAGACTCCTAGGAAAATAAATTGGCGTATTTCCTCCTAATCTTGGTTTTGCTACAAAATGAAATGTTCTAAGGGATTATTGCATGCAATCCTTGCAGCCTTCACCGTAATCTCTGATTATCCAATATCTCCAACTCTGCGCACTCCTTGCGATAGAAGTTCTTCAACCACTCAGTTGGTTCAAAAAGTCTAAGACTTCAACCTGGCTTGCGCACACCTTGCATGGATCTATGTTATATTTCAGTTCTGTTGGTATAAGAACAACTCTATCTCTCCTGAGCTTTTTTGAGGTAAAACTCAGAATCTTGTCAACGCACTCCTTGCAGACCTTCACTGCACTCCTTGCAGGAATTCTCAAGACGAGAAGAAATTGAAATTTATTCTCTCCCTCTCACAGACTTCATACATTCAACATGAAATCATACACATAATCATTGAAACAAATGCATAACAGATCATATAAGAAAACTATAGACATACCATTCAATAGATGCAAATAGTAACCATAAAAACACCATGAAATTGGATCAAATCATTCTCATATTCATTCAAGTGCTTATGTACATGGTTTTCTATAGAAACAACTATATGCTCAAACAAATTCTACAATATTTTTTCTTCTCTACTCTCCTACGCTCTCTTTCTATATATATTCTACTCATACAATTGATATAATGACAATACCATACATACGAGGGAGCTTTCTTGCGTATTCCTCCTACAATCTCTAAGATATCTTATCGAATTAAGACTACAACTACTTTACATTTATTACATTAAATTCCTCCAACCGACAGATGAGAGAAAACGCTCAAGATCTGCATTACAATCCCCAAAACATTTAATAAAAATTACGTCCTCCCATCTATTACATTAATGTTTCATCTTTAAATTTCAAAACATCTTCAAAATGTGTGTTGGTGCATATCCAACTATCCTCCGCTTGCACTTTCTTGCGATGTTCTTGCATCATATTAGGTTGGAGATCATGTGTTTTCAAGGGGTTGTGAGATTAGTATTGTACATTGTAATCAAAATAGATCACAATTTCAGACCAAGACAAAAAATAAATTATCTGGGGATAGGCCTCCACAAGAATGAAATGGGGGATAATGGATTAACGTATCTAATTCAAATATATTAAACCAATCAGATTTATTAATACTAAGTCATATGATCCAAGTGTGAATTGGTGTCCATCCACCTCTTCCACCAAAATCAACATGGTTTGGTGGGAAAAACAAAATAATAATAAATGGAGAAACATCCATGTGGTTAGTTTTGTTTTTTAACCCATGGAATTACCCATGTAAATTTACCCATGGAATTCGCTCATGGTAATTCACCCATCAAGTTTTTGTATTCCATGGTATTTTCCCATGGTATGGAATTTTCTAATGGAAATTCACCCATGGTAATTCACCCATGTCATTCACCCATGGTTTTTTGTAGCCCGTGGTATTTGGAAAAAAAAAACCACATAACAATTAAATAAAGAAAAGATATGAAGAAATAAAAATTAAATAACAAAAATACCTATGAGGATCCTATAAATACTATATATATGGGCCTCCCATTGAAAAGGAGATGATATTATATATTTCATTCATGATGTAGTCTGAAATATTCTTTAATTTAATAAAAATATTACTTATTTCCATATTATTTTCCTTATGTAATTTTTGTCACATTTACTCTATTGTCACATTAATCACGTATTTCCCATTTTTTGTCCCTTCTAGGATCTGAATCATTGGTACCAGAGGAGTCTTCTTCTTATCGTTCCTAGTAAATGTCTCCAAGGAGGTCAAGGTATAGTGATTTAGGTCTTGATTTTGTTTCTATTGGGGACAACCACTATCTCTCTCCCAAGAAACTTCCTATGGAGAACTAAAAGAGGGATGACAGAGGAGGATATCATATCAATTAGTTGCTCAAGGAATCCCTCATACGACAGAGGGATAAAATGATGGAGAAATTTTCCAAAATCCTACTATGACTCCTGATAATAGGAAACACATCTTCATCAAATGACCACTTTGTAAGAATCACCCATTTCAAGGTACAAGTTAATTTTGATATCCCCATGTGTGAAGTTCAGATAGATGTGAACGCTCTGGAAAAGTGCTTAAACCTACTCGAAGGTATTTATCTATACATAAATTTTTTGATAGAGAAACTATCACCCTTTTTCTCCTTCAGGTTTTCCCCCATGTTAAAAAATGGTGGGAAACTTACTGTGAGCAAAATTTCATAAATGATACTGAAATGTTTGAGGCCAAACCCACTTGGAAATTTGTATGGATGTCGTTAAGGAACAATATTAACCTGTTGGAAACTATGATGACAATTACATGAGATGGACCACACTGCGTCAAGAGAGGGGCCAAATAGTGTTGGATTTCACAAATACCTTCCATACCTTATCCACCAAGCTAAGTATCAAAGACTCTGTGCAACATATGGTTCTAAGATATTGTGGGGGTATACACATGTACATCCAAGTAGAAATAGAGTTCGTGGACATCTCATCACTAGGAGCTTCTTATTGATATGCTATCAAGATCGAACATAAATTTAGGAAGAAGAACAAGAGATATTTTGGGTCTGAAAATCCACAACAAAAAAACTATGTTAAAGGTGAACCTAACTCATAGAATGACCAACATCAGGAAAACCAATCCAATACGTAGGAAAATAAGGGTAACAAGAAAACGAAGAAGGACACTGGAAAGTGGTGTGAATTTGAAAAAATCCATTGGCACAATACCAATGAATGTTTCTTGAAATAGTGATTGGTGGTCGAGCTCAAAGAAAAATAACAGAGGCCCATCTCAGAATATAATTCAAAAAATAATAAAAGGAAACAAATCATTTATGAAAAACAAACAGCTACAATTTTGAGTACAACAATCCAATCAAAAGAACTAGAGGAGCCTTAGGAGGGAGAGCACCTCTTCCATTAATAGATGTGGGTGAAGAGGACCCGACTACATTTCATTGATGATAGTGAAATTAAAAAGGAGCATATCTCAACAAAGGTTGTTAATAATTGGATTTTCCAATAAGACCACGCCCACAACCATACAAGATCAGGTGGACTCTATAAGGATACAATATCTTTGATAGCCAATAGTGTATCTTGTCCTACGACATCAAGCCCTTCAAGAATGAAGTATTTTGTGGGGTTTCCCCACTAGAAACCTATGATGTTCTTTTAGGCCAACCATATATGTGGAAGCATCATTCTATTTATGAGTCTTGACCCTGTACTATCATTGTTACTCTGGGGTGTCAACTCTATAGGGTACAAGAGGTAGTTTTGATTAGTGTCTCAAGAAAATAGTGTTATAAAGTAATCTATCATACAAAAAAGTTCATCCTCTTCATGATCAGGTCAGAAGGTGAATAGGAGGAAACTATGACAACTACAACCTCAGTCCAAGCTCTTTCTATCCAACAAAAGTAGCTCAAAAATATTGTAGAGGATCATAATAATATTGTTTCTTCACCTACGGTGGTGGCTCAAAACTGCCCAACAAAGCAAAGATATAACATATCTCATCATATCTCTATTTTACATAAACATTTTCAATAAGGCTTGGGGTTCAAACCATTAGCCCTCTTTGATATATATTCTTGCTACATCTTCAGGGATAGATTTGTTCCACACTCAGACCAAGGAAAATCACGTAGCTAGATCTGTTGATCATATCCGTCCCCTCTGCCAACAATTTCATGACATACTTCCACATGTCAAGTACAAGTAGGATAGCTAGATCAGCAAGGCAAGTGTCTCACCAATATTTATATTCAACAAAAGTTTCCCAATATCCCAAGGAAACTTTATAAAATGGGGACCATTGCTTCGTAAGGGGGGAGGACTTGTGCAAGTGGAAGTCGGTGGCCATACACCTTTTCCAAAAAATTACCATGTTTTGGTGAGATGAAAGGAATAATAATAAATGGAGAAAAGCGAGAAAGTATAATAGTAAATAAATGGAGAAAAATCCATGTGCCTAGTTTTGTTTTTTAACTCATGGAAATTCATCCATCGTAATTCACCCATCGTATTCACCCATTTTTTTTGTGGACCATGGTATTTTCCCATGGTATGGATTTCATCCATGGAAATTCACTCATGGTATTCACCGATGGGTTTTTTTTGTATCCCATGGTATTTGAAAAAAAAACATATAACAATAAAATAATTAAAATACATGAAGAAATTACAATTGAATAGACAAAATACCTATGTTACTATATATACAGGCCTCCAATTATAAAGGATATGATATTATATATTCCATTGATGATGTAGTCCTAAATATTCTTCCATTTAATAAATATATTATTTTTTGCCATATTATTTTCCTGATGTATTTTTTTCCGCATTTACTCTATTTTGTCACATTAATCACTATTTCCCATTTTCATCCCTTTTCAATATGAATCATCTTATTGGATGATTGTGTCTTGAATTTCCTAAGGAGTGATATGAATCCCTAAGTGGTGAGAAGGTGGATTCGTGAGTGTCACTTGTGAAAAAGTAGCCATGCATTTATAATCTTTTTTTTCCAATGGAAAGTGGACCATTCTTCATATAACTTACCATTATTTCCTTGGTATGTGAGGCTGTGATCTAGGGAGAGCCTTTGAAAACACATGACTTTAAATTTTTTTAGGATTATAGGTGAATCATGTGTGATTAATGGGAAAAATTCTCATCGGTTTCCCTTGGGGAATGTTGGATCCCTAGAGGGAGATGTCTCTAGGATAGGTTTTACTTGGTGTGAGGCCTAGAGGGTCCTTCGATATTTGATGAGATAAACTAGATCTCCTCGAGCCAGAAATATGGGACTTCATATTTGACCTATGATGGAACCTTGGGAGGGAGGTGGGTGAGCCTAAGGGACTGCAATATAGAGAAGAGGTTACACTTGGTTTGTGTAGGATAAGGGGGACAAGATCGTATTTGTTGGAGTTTCTACTAGAGTTTGGTATCTTGACACAATTCAAAATCCAATACTAACTATGACACCTTAGTTGGCCCAGAAAGAGTGTCTTTTCCCTCGTGGAGTCATAGAAAAATATTGAGGTGATTTTTTTTTGATAGAGATAGAACAAAAATGTCTATGGGTGGGTGGAACATGTGAGGTCTACAACTAGTTCGTGCTTTTATAAAATATAAGTGTCATGATTACATGTTCTTTCTAGTGTTGTTTATAATTTGTGTTTATGTTTTTAATTATTGTTGTTAGTTTAATAAATATTCAACATGAATGAAGTTGTATGTTATGTCATGTCATTATGCATGCTATTGCATGTCAATTTTCAATCATATTGTACGATATGCAGGGTATATTTCAGATTGGTATTAAAACCTTGTTTGTGCATAATTAATCAAGGTATTAGAGAATTAATAAGGTAATTTTAAATAAATTCAAAATGTACAATTTATACATAAATACAATTGTAGTAACATGGATAGATACATTACATTATGGTATCAAAGATAGAACCCCTTGCATGTTAGTATATGTCATCATTTTCATCAAACATAGCTTTCTTGCAAAGTCTATTATTAACTATTATTAAATACTAATTTGATGTCAAACAATAACTTTTCTCCAATTACTACAAGTCACCCATTATGCTAAGACTCTATGTAGTTATATTCCAATTGATATAAATTCTACTAGTTTTCCCATTAGTATTTTACATTTTTGTTAAATTATAGGATATAAGTTCTACTAGTTTTCCCATTAGTATTTTACATTTTTGTTAAATTACAAGGAATCAACTCGTTCACGTGGAATTTGTGTTTAATGACAATTCAGAAAACGAGTATATTATATAACAAAAACTACCAAGTTATTTTTTTTTTTTAATTTATTATAAAATAGTTGTAATATACATTGGTACATTTTAACTTGTTGATTTTTAAGTAATTTTTTTAATTAAAAGTGTTTGATAGATATCGAATCAATACAATTAATTTAAATAAATACTAATAGAACAATTTATCGTAAATTATTTCATGATGCCTTGAGCGGACCTATTGGTTAAGAACATGTGTTTCATGTTAGGAGGTCACAAGTTCAAATCTAGAGGGTGTTAGGGTATGTATGCCTCTGTAGAATTTCGTAGTCAAATCTCAAATCCCTCCATACAGGGGGTCTGATACACGAACTTGGTAAGAAAGGTAATAGATTACTTAGATTTCTTTAAAATATTATTTATATGACCAAAAACAATTAATAGAAGTCTTCCAAAATCACCATAGTTTTGATGACTAAGGAGGTTAGGAAGGTTTGTATCGTGACAGATATTTTGAAATTTCTATCTAATTAGGTGATGTAATTTGGGTATAAGCAGGGAACTCTAGGAGAAGGTGTTTCTCCTCTTCAACACTCTTAGTGTTACAAACATGACACGTTCTTGCATCCCATTGTGGCTTGGGAATTGTTCAATGTAATTTGCATATAAGAAGGGCACTCTAGGGGAGATTTTTTTCATCTTGATCCCTCTTAGTGTCAGAAAGATGACACATTATTGCATCCCATGGTGGTTTGAGAATTGTTCAATGTTCAGTTTCACTATGTAGTGTAAATTTTCACATCCAACTCTTTGTGTCTAATTTCATATCTGAAAATTGCTTCCAATCGATCTAACAATAAAACCCTAGTTATTATCACTCAACAACTTTACACTGAAATTATTGACTAAAAAATATAAGCAATAGAAACACAAATATTGGAGATGAATCATCAATGCACATGAGACACAATTTTGGTTATGTAATTTCTTGTTAACATCATAAATCCTGAGGAAAAAACCATGTTGTTTTGTTCACGACAAACCCCTTTAATTTTTCTTTTACAAGAAAAAGGAAAGGACTCTCCTAATAAAATTTCAAACCTATTGCCTAATCCATTAGTACTTGTGCCTAATTCTATTTCATTGCTTACCTTAAGGGAGATAGCATTTGGGTATTGATTCATAATTTTTTTTATGATGGTTCATTATCTTTATTGATATTACAAATGCAAATGTCTTCATCTGTTTTATTTCACCTATAATGTTTCATCGACATTTGTGTGTCAAAATTAGAAAATTATATTCATATCTCTTACATATTCCAAAGTGATTGATGATTTTATGTGGTTGTAGGGTTTGGTGATCTAGTGAATTTCTTGAATGAGTTTGATGTTAGTTATTATACATTTTTCTGAATTACTTAGGAAAAGTCTACATATTGTTTCTAGCATGTGGTCCCTAACATCTTCATCTTTAAACTCTCATATATTGAACAACTCTTAACTTAAGTCGTAAGGTTGCTAATCCTTTATATGTGCCGGATATTAGGTACATGCAACCATCATATTAGATATTTAATTCAGATCATAGATAACCTCCTTCGAGAATCTTCTCCTCTTCATTCTCTTTGTTTTCAATGAGTATTCATGAGTTTGCATATAGGAAAGGAAACATAATGTTTCTTATCTATTGGAAAATGTCATCTTAATCACATAATTGTTTTCTTCTCTTTCTGTGGTTGTAGGAACATTTTAGCACGATATCCATTCTTCAAAATTGCTCCAACTTTGAGATGCATGTGAGGGAATCCATTGATCTCCTTCCCTTTTCACATTCCCTTTCTTTGAAAACTAAGGCCCAAGGCCTATTTAGTTTTCCCCTTCTTTTCTTACATTCGTTTCCTAAAAAAACCTCATGGTTTTATTTTTCTCAACAAGATCTTTCTAACGACTATAACCATACTTAAATACAAGTCTCCTGTCAAAAGTTAATACCTACCAAATTTTCCTAACCCAAAAATCACCTTTCCTTCCCACTGTCACATGGCATCTACATGGCTCACTTTCTCTCGTTTCATCTGATGTGGTGCTAGTGTTGATGTGGCACCAACCATCTATCCTCATCATCATTAGGATTTATCCCATATCTTCTATTCTTTTCTGGACCACTTCTCCTCACAAAGACATCATAGACTTATCATTGTAGGAGCTCAACCGCTCCCGAGTACTTCGATGCTTTGATGCCATTCCCCGATGATGATTCCACATATCCTCTTTCGTCATTAGAGAACCATTCACCCTTGTATTTCAAATTCTCTCACTCCATTCCCCGAAAAACCCAAATCCAATATCTCTTAGACATCAATGATCAATGGCCCTGATCCCATTGGTGTCACAAAGTTGGTCGACAATTAATGCCCCCTTGCTTGTTGTAACATCCAATTCTACTAAGCACATTTTATGATGAATTATTCTTTGAGGACACTTGCGAGAAAGTGATCGGGTTATGATACATTATGATTATGATTTTCTGATGAGTTATGTTATGATGGCATTGTGATTATATGTTAATTTCTATGTCTATATATGTATCGACATGTATTATTGATGAGTTTCCTTGAGTGTGTAGGATACATGACAGGCTGATGGTGTTGATGGAATCAACAAACCTCCTTCTATTCTGTATTGAGTAAGGGAGTGGATTTGGAATTGGTTTTACTATTTGATTTACACTCATGTGACTATTATGATGATTTCATTATTGATGTTATATAAATGGGCTATTGACAACTTTATTGCCAATGGATGCAGGCTTGGAGCCACTTCCTAATATGAATCACATAAGGAGTAAAGGGATCATGAAAAGAAACCAGAAATTTGAGGGATAGGTGTGGCAACATCTGTGTCACATCATACTAGCACTCCCTCTGTGACGTGAATTGTATGTTAATGATTACCTAGTTCAAGAGGTCCATGGTGTTGTGATGGTAGACTGAGAAAAACACTCATGAGGAAATCTAAAGGGTGTGTGATAAGGAGGAATCAGTATTCATTAGAAGCCCTTAGTCTCTCACAAGGTCAACCAAGTGGAATGTTGACTCCAAGTGTCATACAAACTTCCAAAACTAGTCAAAGGCAAGTGACACCCCTCGACCACAGAGGTGTGTCTTGAAGGTCACGTCGCATAATTAAATAGTGAGTCAATAAAAATCTAGATGGCCTAGAAAAATTAATCAAATGGTTAGACCTTGTTAGAACAAGAGAATTTATCAAAAAATTATTTATAAGCTAATAAATCTAACAAGAGTCTAAGCCTAAATCTAAATCTAAGTCTAATTCTAATTTTTATTTTTTTTAACAAGAACGGTTATAGTTTTTATTAGAGGGGTGGCAGAGCCACAAATTCAGTTACAAATTGTGATGCATCACTGTTTCAGCATAAGATCCATCGTTGTTTCAGCATAATTTCCAACACTGTGTTTCCACATCTATTCCAACGCTGTGTTTCAGCATATTTAACAACACTGTGTTTCAGCATATGTGACAAAACTGTGTTTCAGCATATGTAACAAACTGTGTTTCAGCAACTGTTCCAACACTGTGTTTCAACATATGTGACAAAACTGTGTTTCAGCATATGTAACAAACTGTGTTTCAGCAACTGTTCCAGCACTGTGTTTCAGCATATGTAACAACACCTAATTTCAGTTGCTGCAACACCGTGTTTCAGCATAAGGTCCCTCACTTTCATCACTGTGTTTCAGCTTCTGTGTCCCAGCATCTGTGTTCCAACATCTATGTTCCAGCATCGGTGTTTCAGCACTGTGTTTCAGCTTCTGTTCCAGCTGTCTTTCTCAAGATTTTGCTGCCTTCTACATTCTTTTGCAAGTTGCTGTCCTTTTCAAGGAATACATTTTTTAACTGGGTCCCCACCATTTACGCTGAGTTCTCCTTGGGGAAAAAGGCAACCTTCGTTGGCTAGTTTGTCTTCTTCTTTATTTGAATCTCTGAGAATATGGTAGCACTTGAATACGGTGAAATCTTTTAGGATGTTTCTTAACCTTTGCAGATTCTTATTTAGCCCAGCATCTTTAAACTGTCCTCTTGAGTGTATTATTTTGATCAAGATCTCAGAGTCTCCAAATACTTGTAGCTCTCGGTGTCCTCTTTCCCTTACTATCTGACAAACTTTGATCAAACTCAGAATTTCTGCTTGATTATTGGTTCGCTGTCCCAGACCCCAACAAAAGGTTGCTAATTCCTCCCCGTTGCTGGAATAAATGATTCCTCCTGCTCCCGCTGTCCCGGGGTTTCCTTTGGAGGCACCGTCAAAAAAGGCTGAAGTTTTGCCTTGTTTTTGCCACCAACTCTAAAATATGTCATGGTTTTCCCTTAACCTCCATTCTGTTTCAAGTTGGGGTTTTTCCGCGCTTTGGGTTTGGAGATTCAGCACGGAGGAGCCAAGCCACTCCTTTTCTTCCTGCAGAATCAAGGAATCGGTTTTGTGAATTTGAGAGCTCAGGGATTCTAGCAGGAGGCCTTTTGCTTTCATTGCTACCATTTGGGGGGTCCATTCTGTGTTGTTGAAGATTTTCTCATTTCTTGCTAGCCATATCTTCCAGCATACGTACTTGGGGACGAAGATCCAGATTCTGGCCCATAGTGTTTTCGGGGAGAGTGATGGGTAACTATCCTTCCAACTAGTGAATAGATCCACTACTAAAATGTTGGTGGGGGCAGCCACCTTGAGGCCTTGGAGTGTAAGCTACCAGACTTTGTTTGCGAAATGACAGCCTACAAATAAGTGATCCGAGGTTTCCATGGCTTCTCTGCAGAGACAACATCTGTGAGGTCCGGCAATATTTCTTTTCAATAAATTTTCTCCCGTCAGAATCTTTATGTGCATTAGTTTCCAGAAAAAGAAGTTTACCTTCGGGATCGCCATCGAGTCCCAAACCTCCAGCCAGAACCTTGCCGGGAGAGGTCTATTTTGCTGCTGCTGGAGCAGAGCATAGCCTCTAGCTGATGTATAAATTCCTGTGGGTCCCCAGCCCCAAGTGTCTATTCTTGTCTTGTGCACAGGGGCTGCCTCTCGTAGCTCTACTTGGAGCATCTCAAGTTGCTGAAGAAGGCGATCTGGGACATTTCCAAATTGTCACTCTGACCAAGATCCGTCTTCATCCCACTTTGATATGTCAAAAATTCTTTTGATACCTCTGTTCTCAAGAAAATCGCAAATTTCCTTCAGGCCAGCGTTTGATGCAATGGGCGGTTTCCCCATTATCCTGTCAGTCCAGAGTTTGGTGCGTTTTCCATTGCCAGGGACACGATACAAGTGTTGATTAAAAAATCTCACACCTTTGATGCACAACTGCCATAAGATCGTGGTTTTCCTACTCACTGTGTTTTGGAGATTTCGGATCTTGGCGTTTGGGATGTATCTGTGCATTAAAGTTTTGTTGACTGGGTGTGAGGGGTCGTTGTGCATCCTCCACAAGATTTTGCAACCCAGAGCAGTATTTGCAAGGGCTGGGTCGTGGATCTGCAGTCCTCCTTCTCTCAGAGGCCACTTGGTTGTCTCCCAATTGACTAAATGAAATTTTCTTTGATTCCCTTCCCCACCATGCCACAGAAAATCTCTCAGGAGTTTGTTGATCTGTCCTGCTATGGAAATGGGCGCTAAGAGATAGGACGCTTGATATATCGGCAATGAGGAGATGACTGCTTTTATCAAGGTTAATTTACCTCCATGAGTGAGCCAGTAACCTCCCCAGGCTTCGATTTTTCTTTTGAGTTTAGCTAAGACTCCTTCCCACAGCTGACTCTATTTACACACAAAGTTAAAGGAAACCCAAGATACTGTATCTTTTCCCATTTGGAGTGTCCTTTGAACCCCAAGTTACTTGCTATCTTATGAGTTTCATGATCTGCTACATTCCAATTGTATACAACACTTTTTCTATCACTTATCAGAGCTCCAGACACCTTGCAATACGCTTGAAGAGTGTCCTTGAATGCTTTGGCTACTCTGTTTGAGGCTCCTCCTAGCAGAAGAGAGTCATTCGCGAATAGAGCATGGTTTATGGGCTTCAGATTCTTCGTTATTCTAAGTCCTGGGGCTGCCCGTATTAACATTTCCTGTTCCATCTTCCTGCTGAGGGTATCCGCCATTAGTATGTACAAAAATGGAGAGAGGGGGCATCCTTGCCTCAACCCCCTTGTAGCTTTGAAAAAATTTGTTGGTCTCCCATTCACCAATGGAGCAATCCAAGGGTCGTGGGTGCAAGCTTTTATCAACTTTAAAAATTCAGGATCAAATCCGAAAGAGAGGAGTACTTGATACATGTAGGACAACTTTACTCTGTCAAAGGCATTTGCCATGTCAAGCTTGATCAGCATGCCTTTCTCTTTTCTGAGATTGCTGGAGCGCATAACTTCCTAGACTTGGATTACATTATCCAGGATATGTCTCCCTTTGACGAATCCTCCTTACGATTCTGAGATGAGCTTGCCCAACAATGGTTTTATTCTGTTTGCAAGAAGTTTTGCTATAATCTTATAAGAGGCATTACATAGTGAGATTGGCCTGAATCTGTCGAAGGAGGCGGGGTTTGTTTATTTTGGGATTAGCGCAAGGAATGTAGAATTAGTACTGCCTCCTATTTTTTCTTTTTGAAGGACGCCTTTTATCATTCTTAAGAGATCAGTTTTGATTATATTCTAGCAGATCCTGTAAAAGTGAATAGTAAACCCATCTGGACCTGGGGCTTTATCCGGGTCCATGGACCAGATGACTTTGCTGAGTTCTTCTTCACTGATTGGGATTAATAGTGCTGTGTTATCCTCTTTTGTGACCAATGCCGGGATGTTCGTGAGGAATTCCTTGTATTCTTCTTCATTGTCATGGTTCTCTTTGCTATAAAGTTGTTGAAAGTGTGAGACAACAACGTCCTTTATTTGATCTATTCCTTTGCAGAGCTTCCCTTCGTTGGACGTGATCTCGGAGATATGGTTCCTGGAGAGATGAGATTTGAATTGGCGATGGAAGTAGGATGTATTCCTGTCGCCAGATTTTAGCCAAAGGCTACGGGATTTCAGCCTCCAGTACTCTTCCTCCTTTCTGAAGGCACGGTAAGTTCTGCATTGAGCTTGTTGCTCCTTTTCCAATTCTGTTCTGGCAATGTCTATTGTTTCCATCTCGAGTTGTAGCTGTCCCAACTGTTGCACTGACTCCTTTCTTTGGGTGTTGGGGTTGCTTTCCGGGAGTTTGCTCCACTCCTTGAGGGATTTTTTTGTTATTTTTAGTTTTTGTTCCCAGACAAAATTGGGGGAGCCATTAACTGGGGTAGACCAAGCCCATTGAACCGTGTCTATGAACCCATTCTTTGATTTCCATAATGGGTTGAACCTGAATGGGATTGGTCCTAAATTTTCTTCTTCCTCTAGCTGGAGCAATATGGGTTTGTGGTCCGAGGTGAGCTTGGGGAGGATGGCAGTGGAAATCAGCTTCCTTTCCAGTAGAAAAGTTCTTTGGACCAGAAACCTATCCAATCTGGCAGAAATGTGCTCCTCCCCCATCCTGTTATTGGTCGAGGTGTACAGCCCTTTACTTGGTTTAAAGTCCATAAGGTCCCACTGCTGTATGATGTCTTCTACTGCAAAAATCATTTGGTCCCTGCTGGGCCTTCCTCCCCTTTTTTCTTTTCCATTCATGATTAGATTAAGGTCTCCGGCAATGATTATATTGCTTGGGGAATTTTKCTCTAGAAATTCGTTTAAAGTTTTCCAACAATCTTTCTTTTCATTATGCAAAGTTGGAACATATAAATTGAAAAGTGCAATGGTTAACTTACTTGCTGTGTGCTTGAGCTCTGTGAAGCTCCAATGCTGCGTGTTATAGGAGTTGACGAGACTGAACTGCTCTGCCTTCCACAGTGTTGCTATGCCTCTGGAAGTACCCCTTGCGCTAATTGCCTTCCCTGTGCTTTTCTGCCATTTGTGTTTGATGATCTCTAGAAGGGATTCCCCTTCGATTTTTGTCTCTTGGAGCATGAGGATATCTGCTGGTTCCACTTTCATCAGATCCTTGACCGCTTCTATTTTTGTCGGGTTCCCCAATCCTCTACAGTTCCAAGAGACAATTTTCATTACTTACTATTGGGGGTGATTGGGCCTCCTCCTTTTTGAGACCTTATTCTTGTGTTTCTGCCAATTGACATTTCAATGGTGGGCTGACTTCCTTGGGTCTTTTTTCTTTCTGCCTCTTCCTCCCTTGCTTCTTTATGAGATTTCCTCCCTGCTCTTTTAGCTGGCCTTTCTAGGATCTCGTCCTCCGAGGAGCTTGTTGGATCTATTACTTTCTTTCTGGCTACGTCAACATATGTTGGAGAAGGGGCTACTTCCAAGGTTCCTTCTCCTTACCCAGGTGCCCCTGAGTCTTTCCCATGTGGGGGGGGGGGGCTTGAATGTGTCCTGTTGTCCATAATTTCTGGTTCTTCTGTGTCTTTGTTGAACTTTTCTATTTGAGGTTCTGCATGCGGCGGGGGATTAGAGCTCCGTGCGATTTTCTCTGGCTCTAATTGCCCGGAGTTTCCATTCTTGGTTGCTCCTTTGGATCTGGATTTTGCTGTCCCTGTTTTCTGTACTGCAGTCCACTGATTTTCTTTCTCATTTTCACTTTCTTCCGCATTCTTTTTCTTGCATTGCCTTGAGAAGTGACCGTAGTCATGGCAGTGCTGGCATTTGAAGGGCAGTTGCTCGTAGTCTAGCTCCTGAATGTGCGTCCAGTCTGCGGCCATAAGCTTAATTGCCTCCGGTAATCCCACTTCCAGGTCGACCTCCACGCAGATCCGTTCACATGAGTACTGATCTTTTCTGACTGCTTGGTCTATATACCTTCCAAGCGTGTTCCCGATTGTAAGCAGAGATTTTTGGTTCCAGCAGTGTAAGGGGAGGTGAGGTAAACGGACCCACACTGGGACGGCCGAGGGCACATCCTGGGGTGGGTCAAAGTCCGCGGTCCATTTGTTCAGGTATAGCCCCTGAGGCCCCATTAAATACGGCCCATTTCTGAAGATGAGATTTTTGTCTTCAGGATTGTCAAAGACGAATACAAAATATCCTTTCCCTACGAAGTGGCTCTTTATTACTTCTGTTGTAAGTGGATTCCAGTTCCTCTGTACCCATGCGTCTACGGATTTGGGGGAGGGCCAGAGGCCGGTAAATTTCCCAAGAAGTCCCCTGTCTGCTAAGTTGACTGTCGTTCTGCAAGTTTCTTCCAATGGCAATTCAACACTGGGAATAATGTCCAGTTTCTTCATGAATTTTTGTTGCACTACTGACGGCGGTCTCTTGGAGGCTGCAGCGACTAGCTTCCTGAATGATTCCAGTTCTGGTAATGGGGGGGGGGTTAGGGCTGGCGTCCCCACCAGCGTCCATGGTTGGGGGTGCCCTAAACGTTGCAGGGAGCCCGACCTGGATCGCGTCCTCACGCCCCTGCATGCAAGGTCGCAATTTTTGTGAAGCCTAACTCAAAAAAGGCTCAGGCCTCGCAGGTATACTCTGAGGATGCCGAGTCACGTCTTTGATCCGAGGAGGCACTAAGTCTAATTCTAATTTTAAATGAGGGGCTAAATAACATATTTAAAAATTTAAGGAATTGAGATATAATTAAACTTTAACAAAACATGGATTAAGATTTAAAAATTAGGAAGATGCACATGTGTGAATGAAAATAATAAAAAGGGATTAGTAATTAAAAAATGAAATAAAACATGAGAGATTGGGGTGTTCACATAGAGTATCATATTGATTCAATATCCCACTAATCCTAACTAAAAGAAGAATCATAATCCAACTCAAACTAATATCTAGTTAGGAAACACAAACTAAATGAGGGATTGAGGAACTAACAAACAACTATGAGAAAAGATAGGAACACATTGGGGAAAGTGAGGGAAAATTCCTAAATAAATAAAATAAAAAGGGAAATAACATGTGCAACTTGCAGAGAGTGTGACACATGTAGTGGGTGAATAATCCTCTAATTTAATTATTAAAAATTAAATAATTGTGCATGAGGAGATGTGTGAATGGAAAATTATCTATAAAATAATTGAGAGAAATGGAGAGGGGATCTCACTTTTGTTAGTACTGTTATGCTGCCAAAATTTTTCTAAACTAGTTTTACTTGTGAGAGTTGGGTTCCAAAACTTGAAAGAGTGGAAGCTCTTCCTTGTGAGGAAAGTTTGGTGCTAGTGATTTTCTGGTGTTGAAATATTGGTTGTTCTCATTGATGTCAACCCTAGTCATTGGTTTTGGACCCCAATATTGATGAAGGTATTTGTACATGAAGGACAGTGCACATGAACATACAACACCCATGGATGCATAGTATACATCATGTTGTTTCTTCTGGTAAGTGGTATGTCACGTGGATCGTCATGGTTGAGAAGAAATGAATTTTTGAAGATGACAAAGTTAATTGAATAAGGAAGTATAGGTCGGCCTTGAAGATAATTAAAGAAAATAATTACAAAATAAGAAGGTGTTAGGTTGGTCCTATTGTTAAAAGGAATTGACATAAAGGGTATAAATACATCTCATTAAAAATTCATTTTTCAAGACACACAAGTTTGGTAATGAACAAGGAGATATAAGTTGAATTTCAAAGGAAATATGAAGTAAAGAAGGCCTAATTTCAAGGGAGGATAAAGTTTTTTGGTAATGTGTTCTAAGGTGTTCCAGGTAAAATAATCATAATGTCTTCATAGAGAATACAAATGAAGTTAGGAAAATTGCATTGGAAATAGTACACGATGTAGCTTCTTGTGTATGAATTTCATAATCGTATGTTAAATATTGAGCACAGGGCATGTTGTACAAGTTTTCTCTTCTCAATAAACCAAAATTGAATAAGGTCTACCATTTTGTCTATAACTCCTTTTCTAGGAGGATTCAAGGAGTGAAACTTGGACGCGTTTCACAGAATATATTGAGTTATATTATCTATAGGATCAGAGTCTTCTAAGAACTAAATGATTGCAGAAGTTGAATAAGTCTCACAAAGCATTATCAATTTCTATGTGATGGTTGGTTGATGGTGATGATTTAATGTAAAGTTTTATTATCTCTCATATATTCTTGGGTGGAAGTAAGGGGCAAGGATGGAGAGGTCAACCCTCTCTTGATATTGGAGGATTGTATCCTCCTTTTGGAGGTTTATCCCTCCCTTTATATTTGGAAGCTGTAGCTACCTCTGTAAGGAACTACTTCCCTTGAACAATAACGATTGGTTATTTCTCAAATATTGTGCATGGTGTATTGTGGTGTATTGGTGTAACTCTTCTACTATTGTTCATTGCTCATTGGATATAATTGAATATATAATCTGGTTGAAGTATAATTTGAATTTTTTTCCAAATTGTACTTGATATTGATTCACCCCCCTCTCAGTATGAACAATTGGTATCAGAGCAGGTTGTCTTTAAAACAATTTAACCATTGGAAGGAAATTCCTGAGCATAGATGGATGACAATGAGCACATTTCGAATGGGATTCAAAGATTTCCTCGAAGACATTATGCATACTAGAGTGATAGAGTGAAAACTTACCTAACATCTTTGGGAGTATACATTTGGTACTTAGTTGTAAATGGTTATGTAATACCAAATAATGCTCCAAATGATCCAAATGAGAAGAAAATTATGAGTTGTAATTCAAAATCCAAACATGTTATTCTAGGAGCATTGGCCCCAACCATTGCTAGCAAAGTAATGAACTGCAACACTGCTAAAGAGGTATGGGACAGAATCAAGAGTATCTATGAAGGTGATCCAAAAGTTAAGCAGGTCAAACTTCAATGACATAGAGAAGAATTTTAAAATTTGAAGATGGATGAAAAGGAAGATATTACAACCTATTTTTTAGACTTGATGAAGTTGTTAATTCTATGAGAGGATTAGATGAAGATTTCAATGAATCCTTAGTTGTACAAAAAGTGTTAAGATAACTTCTCTTGAAGTATGATGCAAAGGTCTCCGCCATTGAAGAAAATAGGGACTTGACCAAAATGACAATGGATGAATTACATGGGTCGCTTATAGCATGTGAAATGAGAACATGTATAGAAAGTGACCAGCCAAACAATGAAGCAGCCTTTAAATACAAAAAGAAGACAAAATACAAGGATAACGACCTCAATGAAGAAATAACAAATTTCGTAAGAAGGTTTCAGAAGGGAAGTGAAAGATACAAAGGTAAGTCTCCTCTCAAATTGTTTAACTGTGGTAGAATATGACATATTGTTGAAAAATGCTACTATAAAAAGAGAAGTCTCAAAAAAAAAAAAAGATTCTACTCCAAAGATGATAACATATCCTCATATAAGAGTGATGAAGAAGATAATGATGGAGGAGAAGTCCTCTTCATGACCCAAGAAACCCAGTATGATGATCACAAGAGTTCTAAAGAGGAAGAAATCATTTCTGGAGAAGATTCAGATGAAGAAACCAATCTTGATTCCTTTTGGGGATACAAAGAGAATGCAGAGAGTGAACAAGAAGATGAGAATCCTGAAAAGTTGAAGCATGTTGAAACTGAAAATAGAAAGCTTAAAAACACAAACATTATACTAAAATGTGAATTAAGTAGTTGTGAAGAAGAGAATTACAAGCTTGAAAATACTATTGATAACTTGAAGGAAAATTAGAATATTATGAGAAATTAAAAGAAGAATTGGATCACAGAAAAGAGAAGCTACTATTGACAATAGAAAATTTGAAGAAGTTTGAAAAAAGCACTAAAAAATTAGATGAGATCCTTAGCAGTCAAAGATCTCCAAACGACAATACATGACTAAGATACAATGAAAGTTTGAGGACAACAAAACAAGAGAAGGAAGATGAAAATGATGAAACCAATACTCCAGAACAAGTTGAACAACAAGATAGAAGACTAGAATTAAGAAGGAATGAGACATCAAGAATATCCTCTCCCATCTGGTATGAAAGAAATCATTATGAAAGAAACTATAGAATAATAGATCGTGAACCTAGACCACACCACAAAAAATATCACTTACTCCCAGGTATCAAAATTTCTTTCTTGGACATTGTTATACTTGTGGAAATTTTGGACACAAGGAAATCAATTGTAGAACCAATGAAAGGAATAACTACGCAAACTACATGAATGATGCAAATAGTAGATATGGAAATGTTCATAGACCTACCAACATAAGTTATAATCTGTTTAACCCATTAATGGATCAAAATATTGTATGTTACAAGTGAAATAATCTTATTCGCAAAGCATGAGATTTCACAAATATGAAGGAAGATAATCATACACCAAATGTCCCTATACCAACTACAACATGGAAAAGGAAATAAATTCCACACAATGAAAACTATCGAATAGCATTGGTCGTTAAATAATGAAAAGAAGAAGATGAATGGTTCAAAGACAGTGGGTGCTCATATCATATGACCGAAGATCAAAGCAAATTTCTCAGCTTGAATAAAAATGGTTGAAATGTTTCATTTGGAGATGACTCATCTACCAAAATACTTGAAAAATGAACTGTAAAGCTTGGAAGTGAAAATGTAAACAAAGGAAAATATGTGATCAAGGATACACTCTTACCTTTGACTCCCTAAAATGTAAAATCATAGAAAATAACTGAGGAAGATTAGTTGCAACTGCAACAAGAAGACCGAAGTCCTAAACATCAAGAATCAAGAAAAGACAGAAGCCACACAAAAGGATTCCAAGGAAGAAAAAGTCTCAAAGACCAAAAATAAGGATGAAGTATTATTTAGTGCCACGTGTTTAGAGGGAGCAACCCCAAAAAAGAAGTTCACCTTATGCCATTGAAGTCATGGGGAGAAACCCCACCCTTTTCCATTCATGTCAAAGGGGGAGAGAAATTGAGATCATGATGACAGGGGGAGCATGAGTGTTTCCATCAATGACAAAGGGAGAGATTTTTGGAAGATTGGTTGTTGTCATTGATGTCAACCGTAGTCATTGGTTTTGGACTCCAAGATTGATGAAGTAATTTGGACATGAAGGAAAATGCACATGTATATACAACACCCATGTATGGATAACATACATCATTTTTTTTCCAGTGATAGGTGGCACGTCAAGTGGATCCTCATGGTTAGGAGAAATCAATTTTTGAAGATGACAAAGTGAATTGAATGAAGATAATTAAATAAAAGAATTACAAAGTAAGAAAGTGTGAGGTCGGAGCTAATGTTAAAAGGAAGTGACATAAAGGGTATAAATACATGTCATTAAACATTAATTTTTCAAGACAAACAAGTTTGTTAATGAACAAGGATATATAAGTCGAATTTGAGAGGAAATATGATGTAAAGAAGGCCAAATTTCAAGGGACGATGAAGTCTTTTGGTGATGTGTTATAAGGTGTTCCAGGTAAAACAATCATAATGTCTTCATTGAAAATCCAAATGAAGTGATACCAATTGAATTGTTATTACTGGTTGTAATTTCCTATGTATGAATTTTACAATCTTTTATTAAATATTGAGGGTGGGGCATGGTGTACAAGTTTTCTCTGGTGAATAAACCATAATTGAATAAGGTCTACCATTTTCTCTATAAATCTTTTTGTGGGAGGATTAAGGAGGGAAATTTGGAGGAGTTTAATAGAATACATTGAGTTATATTATTTACATGATCAAAGTATTGTAAAAAGTGAAGAATGAAGAAGTCTCACGAAGCATTATCATGTTCTATGTGATGGTTGGTTGATGGTGATGATTTAATGTAAAGTTTTATTATCTCTCATATATTCTTGGGTGGAAGGAAGGTGCAAGTATTGAAAGGTCAACCCTCTCTTGGGTAATGTTACCTTCAATTGATAAGTAGCACCAACCATTTACTAAAACAAATTAAAGTATATTAAACTATAGGTCTACTGGTATTAAGGATAAGACCCTAAATTTAACAGAGAGAAACATATTAAACTATGCTGTGGTACTGTTAAATTCAATTGATAAGTAGCACCAACTATTTACTAAAAGAAATTATTAATTTACTAAATTATTTCGCCAGAACGGATGTAACCCAAAATATAAAGAAATTCATATCGTCCCTCTAACCAGTTCGTTGCGGAGTGCCGACAATTTTTATCGAGGAGGTTTTGTGTTGAGTATTGTGGTTTATCTCTTTCGTTAGCAAATTTAGTCTTTTATTTATTTATCATCTTCAGTAACATAAAATCTATCACAATGTTTATTACGCACATCTGCGGCGGTGGTACCTATTAAATGTAAATATTAACTCATGGTACCTACATTGTTTAGAAATGAGAATTGTTTTATTGTGTCTATATTTAAATCATAGATCTACGTGTTAAGTTAATTATCTATCGATTCTGTCTCAGTATGATGAGGATTATTCCATATTGTTATAGGGTTGACGTCTGAAGATTTTCTTCCTTAAAGGTTAATGCGGCCGAGTTAGAATGATAAGGAGTTCGTCACTCGTAGATCCATTTCGACATCTAGATGTTGGTTAAATGAAAACATGGGCGAGGTGGTCTAAATATTGCGCTCTCATCGAGTGTTGAGATTGGGAGTCACGATCGAGTGTATTCTCTAAATATTTTCTTTACTATCTGTATCTCAGAAAATTAAATACAACGAATTTTTGATTCTCGTCTTTTTCACGACCTTTCAGTTATGTCTTCCTTCCCAGAATTTCTAAATTTTAGTATTATACCAATAGATAATAGTTTCCAGGGTTTGTTCAAGTATAAATTTCAAATTCGGTATCCGGGTTGTACTATATGAGAACCTCGTTAAATATAATGTAACCTCAACAGGCTCATGTACACTGCAAGTTGTCTTGGCCAGCTATACTTTCTATTCTTGTTTTGCTTGAGCCTATTTAGCTCAGCTATTTCCCTTTGCATAGTATCTTCTTCATTAACTCTTCTCATTGTAGTCTTCTTCATATATTCTAATACACTGTTTTATGTTCTATTATTTTCTCTCTGCATTTCTTGCTTCACAATTTATCATGGTATCAGAGCTATAGTAGTAAGCCTCTTCACACATGCTGGAGAGCAACACTATCCTCAAATAGCGCAGAGCTTCACGGACCTTGAGAGCATTTTGACACAGACTTTTCACAAGGCTTGGAGAGTTGTCCGTCATACTCTCGAAAGATCCTCACAGGAAAATTCCACGAGGAAGAAGACCGTCATACGCTCAAAAGATCAGCGTAAGCATCTCACGCGTCAAAGTAGAGCATACAATGCTCAAAAGATCGAGGAAGAAGAGAATGCAGAAGAAGAAACTTTAAAGATTCTTGTACAATTTTCAAGAATCATCAAAGAATTCACAAAGAAGAGCTTTAGAAGGCAGAAACGTTGAAGATTTCACGGAATTCATTTAAATTTGTGAAAGATTGCTGCAGAAGGCAACATCGTTTAAAGCATTTTTGGAAATCGCTCAAATCTGTCAAAGATTGCAGCAGAGAACAAAGAACTCGTGAAATTCTTTTAAATCTTTGAAAGATTCACAAATTTTTTCTTCCGCAGGAGAAAATTCCGTCAAATGCAGCAAAGATCGCATCTAACGGGCAAAGAATAGCCATCGCAACCGTAAGATTTGTCCTGCGAACAGATCCAGAGCGAGAAATCCAGTTCAGAAGGGATGAAGAGAGCATGGAAAAGAGGAAAGAATTTCAGCCATCAGATCTTGCTCAAAGGACCGATAGCAGTTGGATCAGCGAGAAGGTGCACGAGGTTTAGTTCTCTGAAGCGTACAGGAGAAATTTCAACTTGTGAAGCCGCGAAATCCCGAAATCATTTGGACCGTCCATCAAGAAACACGTGGCGGGATCTTGACATTTCGCTTACTCGCAAGGTGTAAAGGTCAGAAGACTGTCATGAGAATTCGTGAATCGTGAGATCACGAGCTATTCTGGACCATTGGATCGTGAAAGATCGTGAGCTGTCGATCTTATCACATCGCAAAATCGAGGATTGGGAGTTGGACGAGCGAAGGAGACTGCTCTCCAAAACCCCGATACGCGAAATCCTGACATTGCAAATCACGAAATCTTGAAAAGATCACGATCATCCATTTGTTCAGACACGTGGCGAACATCGAAGAAACCGTTGGCATATCAGCGACCGGGGTTTCAAGTTGACAGAGGATTTCTATCATCGAGTGTCGCAAGTCGCGAAATTGTGAAACGACGAGGACCGTCCATCTTGAAGGGAATGCGTGGCATCAATCAAGGCCTTCGGGGAAAATCCCGAAAGGAAAATACCATTGGCATTTCGGGAATCGGCTTTTCGGGAGTCGAAAGACCAAGTGGTCCCGCGTTTGAGTCGCGAAACCCCGAAAGCGACTGCGGTCATATCAGGAGAGGTCATGTGAACCAGAGGTATAGCCCAAGGGGCTAACTGAAGTTAACGCCATTTCGACAAATCGGCATTTCGGAGTTCGCGGTTTCGAAAACTTTGGGATAAGAGTTCTAAACTTGTGAAATAACGAATCGCAAAATCCGGACAGGATCTGGACCGTCAGATCACAGGAAGATCTGGACCGTTGAGTTGTCCAAAGGCAAATCTTGGCATTTCGGCAAATCAAAAGACAAAGAACCGGAAAAGCCCGTAGCACTTTAACATCAAGGCGCGTGGTCACATTGCACGGTGACTAAGGTCAAATTCAAGGCCGATAAGCCATCTTCGACCATCGGTAAATCGGTGTTTCGGCAATCGGAGGTTGGAGAGACAAGAGATCGGAGGAATCGTATAACGAAGTCCCGACATTAGAATCGTGAAGCCAAAAACTCGCGAAATCTTGAACGCAGAGTTCCGGAGTCACTGCAAATTACACGCAGGAGACAAGTAAGTAAGTATTTTTCTTTCTGTCTTGTTCATTTA
>ML778658.1:242482-258381 GCA_009831015.1 Picea engelmannii | reverse complement strand
ATATATATATGGCGTCATCTAGAAATTTAGGACCAACTCAGGGTCCCATTCTTCTTGGAAAGAACTATGACTTCTGGTCTCTTCGGATGAAATTATTCTTGCAAGCACAAGAATGCTAGGATCCAGTGGATCGTGGATATGTGGAACCAGATCCAGCAGACCTGTCTGCCATGACAAATCAACAGAAAATTGCTCAGGCAACTCAGAGAAACAGAGAAAATAAAGCTAAGTTTTGGATTCAAAATTCTGTGGATGACTCGATTTTCTAAAGAATCAGAGATGCTAGTACTTCAAAACGGGCCTGGGACATCCTTAAATCTTCCTATCAAGGAAATGACAGGGTCAAAACAGTTAAACTGCAGACCTTGAGGACGCAATTCGATACTCTAAGGATGACAGAGTCTGAAAATGTGGATAAGTTTATGACCAGAGTCATGGGCATCGTGAACCAGATTCGATTGATTGGTGAAACCATCACTGATCAACGCATTGTTGAGAAAATTCTCAGAAGTTTACCAAAGAAATTCGAAATGGTTGTAACAGCAATCCTTGAATCCAAGGATCTGTCAAGTTTTTCAACAGATGAACTAATTGGTTCTCTGGTGACACATGATACCAGACTGCATCTCACAGATGAGTCAATCTCCAATGCTTTCAAAACTCAATTCTCCTTTAGCAGAGGGAGAGGCAGAGGAAGAAGCAGAGGTCACCAAGGAAGAGGGAGAAATCAAAGTAACCCGCACTCTAGTGGAGGTAACAGACAACAATATCTGAATCAAAATTTCCAAGGTCAAAGACATCAGCAACAAAATCAACATCAGAATTTCCATCCTCAAAGAGGCAGAGGGAGAATATCAAATGAGAAATCAAGCATTCAATGCTATTATTGTAAAAAGTATGCGCACTATGAATCTAAATGCAGGAAGAAGCAAGCAGATCAGCTCTCAGGCAGAGCACATGTGTCAAATCACACGGGAGAAAACTCATGAGGGATGTTTCTTTCATGCCACAACACTGAACATCAACCTAGAGATCTCTGGTTGTTGGACAGTGGATGCAGCAATCACATGATAGGTAACAAAGATTTACTTTCATGCATTGATTCTTCAATCTCATCTGATATTACACTTGGAAATTTTTTCTTAGTCAAAGTTCAAGGAAAAGGAACTGTCCCTATTCTTACTAAACAAAATGTCAAGAAAGACATAAACAATGTATATCATGTTCTAGATCTGAAACATAATTTGCTAAGTGTAGGACAACTCATTGAACATGGCTATAAGGTACTTTTTGAGGGAGCATCTTGCAAAATCTATGACAAAAACCCCAACAGAAAATTGATTTATGAAATCCATATGACTCCAAATAGGATGTTTCCCCTTACCCTCAGAACTGCAAATCTGATTCAACCATATGCACAGAGTGCATCCACCCTGAATGAAACAATGGTTTGGCATACAATATTTGGACATCTACCATTTAAGAGTCTAAGTCTTCTTCAGAAGCACTCCATGGTCAAAGGTATTCCTATCTTTAAAGAGAAAATTCCCCCATGTGAGTCTTGCATACTTGGAAAACATAAGAGAACTAGTTTTCCACAGTCATCAAATCAGGCCAAACAACATCTTGAACTTGTTCACACTGACCTATGTGGCCCAATGCAAACAGAGTCAATAGGTGGTAGCTTTTACTTTCTAACGTTTATTGATGATTTCAACAGAAAAATATGGATCTATTTTCTCAGACACAAGTCTGAAACTTTCGCAAAATTCAAAGAATTCAAGGCAGAAGTTGAAAAACAGAGTGGCAAATATATCAAAGCACTCAGGTCAGATGGAGAAGGAGAATACAACTCCAGAGAATTTGCAAATTTCTGCAAATCACAAGGCATTATTATGCAAACAATAGCCAGGTATACTCCACAACAGAATGGAGTGGCTGAAAGGAAAAATCAGACAATAATGAATATGGCAAGAACACTTCTTAAAGAGAAATGTTTGTTAAATAATTTTTGGGCTGAAGCAGTAGCATGCTGAGTTTATCTCTTGAATAGATCTCCAACCACCAGTCTAAAGATGAAAGTTCCTCAAGAGGCATGGAGTGGGACAAAGCTCAATGTAGCGCATCTAAGGACATTTGGATGCATAGCATACACTCACATACCTTCTGAATTAAGGAAGAAACTTGATGACAAAAGTGAGAAATGTATTTTCACTGGATATAGTGAAACATCTAAAGCTTACAGGCTTTACAATCCAATATCGAAGAAACTAATTCTCAGCAGAGATGTAAAATTTCTGGAAAATCAATTCTGGAATGATTAAGAAAATCAGCAGATGGACAGTCAAAATCCATCGCTACCAAGTTCTAAAAATGCAGAAAATTCAGGACAGCAAGTACCTCAAACTATTCTTCCAAGATTGCAAGTACAAAGACAACCTGAAAATTCTCAGGATAATTCAACCTCCAGCAGAGAATCATTTTCTAAACCACAAAATCAAGGAACTCTAAGTTTGAAAGAAATCCATTAGCAGTTGGATGACTTTGAACAACACAACATTTTTGCTTTAATGTCATGTCAACCTACATCCTTTAAGGAAGCAACTAAGGAGCCACATTGGGTTCAAGCCATGAACCAAGAAATTGACTCCATTGAGAAGAACAAGACATGGGATCTTGTTGATTTTCCAAGTCACAAGAAGAGTATTGGTGTCAAGTGGGTTTACAAAACTAAACTCAATGAAAAAAGGAAGATTGAAAAACACAAGGCAAGACTTGTTGCCAAAGGATTCTCACAACAACCAGGTATTGATTATGGTGAAACTTTTTCTCCAGTGGCAAGATTAGACACTGTAAGGACTCTATTGACGATAGCTTCCCAACACAAATGGAAAGTATACCAGATGGATGTCAAGTCGGCATTCTTGAATGGTTTCTTAGAAGAAGAAGTTTATGTCGATCAACCACCTGGATTTGAAGTCCAAGAGCAGCCATCCAAAGTATATCGGTTGAAGAAATCCTTGTATGGCTTAAAGCAAGCTCCAAGAGCTTGGTACAATAGAATTAACACTTATCTGATCAAAAGAGGTTTCAGTAGAAGCCAAAATGAGTCAACTCTTTACACCAAAATAGATCAGCACGGTAAAATTTTGATTGTATGTTTATATGTTGATGACATGATCTATACGGAAAATCTTGAGTTAACAAATTTTAAACATGCCATGCAATCTGAGTTTGAGATGACAGATCTTGGCATCATGAAATATTTTTTAGGGATTGAGGTTAATCAATCAACCAAAGTCATTTTTGTCTGTCAGCAAAAGTATGCAGCAAACATCATCAAAAGATTTCACATGGAAGGATGCAATCCAGCAGAAACCCCTATACCACTAGGCACAAAATTGAGCAAGAATGATGAAAGTCCTGCAGTGGACTCTACCCTGTACAAAAGTTTAGTAGGCAGACTATTGTATCTTACAACAACTAGGCCTGACATTATGTATACATCCAACCTTGTTTCCAGATTCATGGAATCCCCCAAAGATTCTCATTGGAAAATGGCGAAACAAATTTTGAGATATGTTGCAGGAACTCTCAATTTCGGCTTATGGTACACTAAATCTGATAGTAATCAACTTTCTGGTTACACAGATAGTGATTTTGCAGGCAGCCTAGATGACAGGAAAAGCACATCTGGACATGTTTTTCAACTGGGCACGAACCTAATCTCATGGGAATCAAAGAAGTAGCCAATTGTTTCAATATCTTTTGCAGAGGTAGAGTATGTCACTGCTACCTCAGCTTCCTGTCAAGCTGTGTGGCTGAGAAGAATATTGAAAGATATGTCACATACATAAAATGATCCAACTCCTATTTTCTGTGACAATACTTCAGCAATTGCTCTATCCAAAAATCATGTGTTTCACAAGAAAAGAAAACACATTGACACTCGTTCTCATTTCATACACGAGCTAGTCAATAATGGTGATATTGTACTACAATTATGTGGTTCTCGAGATTAGCTTGCTGATATCTTTACAAAGTCACTAGAAAAATCGGTTTTTGATTTTCAGAGACAACACTTAGGCATAATCAATGCTGATGTTTGTAACTGTTGAGTTTAAGAGGGAGTGTTAAATATAATGTAACCTCAATAGGCTGACTGTACACTGCCAGATGTCTTGGCCAGCTGTACTTTGTATTCTTGTTTTGCTTGAGCCTATTTAGCTCAACTATTTCCCTTTGCATAGTATCTTCTTCATTAACTCTTCTCATTGTAGTCTTCTTCATATATTCTAATATACTATTTTTTTTTCTATTCTTTTCTCTCTGCATATCTTGCTTCACAATTTATCAAGAGGTAGTAGATCCTATGGAGGTTAGCATGTGTATTTCTTGTTTCCTATCTAATCCTTAATACCAGTAGACTAGATGCATTGTGTATCAACTTTGAAGTATAGTAATAAAACAACTGGGAACTATTAGTGGACAATGTAGGTAATCTCCACGCAAGATTGGAAGGTAAAAGATACGATTTCAATGGGAGCTTCTGTGAGATAGATCTAAATTTTTAATTTTTTTTCCTAAAGTAACTACAATGTTATCCTTGTAAATGTGTTGAACCTGCACAAAATAGATTTCGCTCGGAATTGACATACACAGTGGCAGAGAAAATAGAATAAAAGTAAAAGAGAAACAAGAGAGAAAGAGTGGAAGAATTCACATTAACCAAATGAATGAATGATAATTTGCACATGATATACAACTCAACCAATGCGCACTAGCCAATGTTCCATAGTAGTTGTATAGAGTAATCTGGACATACACCAACAGTTATGGAAGTAAACTGCCACCTAGTCAAGTCTCTGAGGCAGTTAAGTACAATAGTGAACTTCCAACTAGCTTAGTTAACTAGCATATTCTTTAGTTAACTAACTGAAATAGAGTGAAGTGAGGAGGATATCAAGCAATCAACGCTAGTTTGGTGATGATCTGTAATGTTCCCAACTAGATGTGATTGGAACATTGAGTTTCTGTTGTGTTTTATGTGTTTTTTGGTTGTGGCCTTTAGTCAAACACTTTACAGATTTGTCTTCTTGAGTTGTGCTAGGGTTTAATATTATGGTTTTATTGTTTGTTTGCAACAAGTAAATTATGTATATATAACAAAGGCATATACTCAACAAGGTACAAGGTCAACAACATAAGAAATAACCACAAATACCTCAAATATGATTTATTATTCATATATAGCTAACCTCATACAAAATGCAGTAGATATGGAATACATATAATAGAATGGAGTGTGTGGATGATGATGCCTCCAAGATGCACAAGAAATATGAACATATAGGCTTCCAAAATCCTATCCAATATTAATACCAAGTAACACTACAGTCCAACTAATACCCTATGTTGTAGGTGATGCCCTCTCTATGCACTTCTTGGATGGAATAGAACAAGGGAAGTAGAGACTCCTCTCTATGGCCTCGATGCTTTGTAAAAATATGTGAAATGGTATCTCTAGTGATGGAAAGATGATGATAGTGGTATTTGACCTATGGCTCAATTGGAAGACCACCAAACAACAATGTCTCTAAGAATAGATGTGGCCCCACTAGATGAAGCAAGCCAATATTTCTCCCTTCTTGAAGATGGCCTCCAAACCCTCTGAAAAATATTTCAAACTGTAGATCGTTGAATAGGATTACCTCTTTGTGTGCCTCTTGAATATTGGGTGAGATCTCACCCTCCAAAACATTGGATCTCCAATGGGCAGTGGGCCCTCATGAAGAGGAAACTTGTCCTCCTCAATGGTAGACCGAATGGATTGAAGAAACCACTCAATCACTAAAGAAAAAAGGTGCCCTGGTGGTAGCTAACATCTATAACGCGATATCTCTCTCAAATCGAGTGTCTACAACCCTCCACATACTCCTCTCTCAAGAACAATGTACCCTATCTCATAAAACCTCCAATAATATGCCATGCCTCCACAAATGTTCCTCGAACTAAATACTAATGGATGTATAATGCTGAGGGAGGTATCTTTCACCTCCTTGGCCAATATTGGATCAATAAAGGTGGGATCTTTTACCACCGAGATGATCTCTAGGGTTTGTCTAGTCAAAACCCTCAAAACCCGCCAAGTGCATGGGTTCTCTAGCAAGAAGCTAGACATCAAAATGATAAACAACATAATGAGAGAATAGAGGCATTTTCACCTTTTCTCTCCAAGTGCCTTTTAGTTTATTTTATTATTTTTGAATTAAATGACTTTATTAATTAATTAACCATTTAATCTCCAAAAAGTGATTTATTCATCCTTATGACTTCTCCGACCACTGAAAGTCACTTCTAATCATCTTATTCTCTAGTGATATTCCTACTGATTCTGATGAGCTATTACACTAAAAGTTTCCTCCAAGTATTATGCCCAATATGACCTTCTTACTGAATTTAATTAAAATATAATTCAAAATTATGAAAGAATTGAAACATAACCAAAGCCAAGTTGTGTGGAATGGATCCTGATGATGAAATATGATGAAAGATGCAAGTTGTGAGCAATAAAACCCCTCAATATCTCCTATACTCGTTATCACACTTATCACACCCATCTGGCTACTCTAGTAAGCATAACACTCTATAATATCATGATGTCCAAAAGTTGGGACATTACAGTCCTCAGTCCCATATCCACCTATGCGATCCAAAGAAAAATCCCATTATCTTGTCCTCGAGCAATAAATGAACCCCTCTACATACGATATTGGGGTCCCATATCCACCCATGTGATCCAATACAAAATCCCCTCAAGATGTGGCCCCTCCAAATGCTCACCATGTGATCCAGGTGGATATTGGTCACCACCCACCTTTTTGGACTGGCTCAAAACAATTTTCTGGCAATTTTGGCAATTTACTATTTTTAGCAGGTTTTAACTTCTGGGGCCATTTTGAGAGCCTAAATTAAGTTTTTTAGAGATCAAGGTTCTAAAATATATCCAAATTCATTATTGAGCCCCCAAAATTAATCTTCTCGACAATACCTTTCCAATGAGCTATCATATGCCTAAAACAAAGATTGTATGCAAAAGTTACGACCCCGGGAAGTTGATATACTAACTTACCCAAATGAGGCCCACATGACTTTTGGCGCTTCATCTCCTAGGGTTAGGTTTTTGGATGTCTAGGGGTTTTGGCATTCCTATTTATTGTAAAAATGCCTTTAGAACGTCATTGTAATCATCTTCTTGTGAATGCGAGTAGCCATCACATCTCTTCTCAGAGATAAGCTGCCACCATTCTAGCGAGTCTTTCACTCTGTATTTTTACAGTCTCTTTACATTTATTTCATTAATAGAAATCGTGTATTACCATATCTATGTGTTTATGGTTACATATCTAATATATTTATGTTATATTATTGGATATACGTGATATCTTTGTGCATTTCTTTATTATATCTCTGCTTTCATTTTGTGCCCAAAATAATCCGGATCAATGGTATCAAAGTAGGTTGCTCTAGATCTTTTTCTCAGTGAATGTCCCTGACGAGGTCCAAGTTTATCAATTTGGGTCTCGAGATTGTATCTCTTGAATACAATCACTCTCACACACCCAAGAAACCCTCAATGGCGGAAGAAAAGAAAAACGATATAGTAGATGATACTATCAATCTATTGCTTGAGCAAGCTCTCATGCTACAGAGGGACGAAATGATGGAGACATTTTCTCGCATCCTTCAATGCCTGTCGATAGCATTAGGCGCATCTTCATCAATAAACCACTTTGGAGGAACCTCGCCTTTCAAGTTACAAGTTAATTTTGATATTCCTATATTTGAAGGACAGATAGATGGAGAAGCCCTAGAAAAATGGTTACCTCTGCTAGAAGGTTATTTCTCTGTTCACAATTTTAAGACAAAGAAAAGATCACCTTCGCACTAATTAAAGCTCTCCCTCATGTCAAACATTGGTAGGAAACTTACTGGGAGAAAAGCTCCATAGAGGAGTCTGGAATATATGAGGACGATCCCACTTGTGATTTTTTTTTGGATGCGATAAAGGAACATTATTACCCTATTGGAAACTATGAGAACCAGTACATGAGATGGAGCACATTGCAGCAAGAGAGGGGCCAAGAAGTTCCAGAGTTCACCAATACCTTCCATAACTTGCGCACCAAGCTGGGTATCAAAGACTCCAAGCGACATTTGGTTCTGAAATACTGTGGGCCTCTACACAGATACATCTAGACTGAAATGGATTTCCTGGACATCTCATCACTCGGTGCTGCTTATCGATATGATGTTAAAATTGAGCAGAAATATAAGCACCAGAACAAACAGGAATTCAGGTCTGCAAATACGCAATGACCAAAGTATGACAAAGATGGACCTAACAAACAGTCTCCCAAAAACCAGTCCAAGACACACGAAAAGAAGGGTCATGGGAAGACAAAGAAGGACACCATAAAATGGTGTGATTTCCATAAAATCCCCTTGCAAAACACCGATGAATGTCACTCAAAACATTCATTGGTGGCCCGAGATCAAAGACAAGGAACCCAACCCTGATTCAGGATCTGATTCTGAAAACACTGGTAAATGACATATCATTAATGAAAACCCCACTGCTATTGTTGCGACTGCAACAATTCAACCAGAAGAACTAGCAGATCCTGAAGAGGGGGAGCGCCTTTTTCATTCACAGATTTGGGTGAAGGGGACTCCACTGCATTTTATTGTTGATAGCGAAATCCATAAAAACCTCATCTCAGCAGAGGTCGTCAAACAGTTGGGATTGTCGACAACACCACACCCACAACCTTACAAAATCGGGTGGCTTCGGCAAGGACGACATCTCCGTGTCAGCCAACAGTGTTGATTGTCATACGACATCCAACCCTTCAAGGATGAGGTATTATGTGATGTTTCCCCATTGGATGTCTGTGATGTTCTCTTGGGTCAACCATATATGTGGAGATGCCATGTTGTTTATGAGTCTTGACCCCATAGTGTCATCTTTACTTTGGGGTTCATCTCTACATAATACCAAAGGTAGTTCCAACTATTATTCCACCTGAAAAGTGTCACAAGGTAGTATCTCATACTACAAAATTTAGCTTCTTCAGAATCTGTTCAAAAGGGGAACAGAAGGACACTACAACCACAACAGCCTCGCCCCCTGCACCTTCTATCTAACAGAAGCAGGTCAACAAGATTGCAACAAAGCGCAAATATTCCTTCTACACACTGTCCTCTCATGTAGCTCAACGTGTTGAACAACCTCAGCTTCAACAGGTTCATGAAAGACTTCCACAAACTAAGCAATGTGACGTCTCTAGCAATATAAGCAGCTCACCAAGATGCAGATCCAACAAATTCTTTTCCCTCTCCCCTGTGAACTCAACGCAATGGAGACCCTTCCTTCCTAAGGAGGGAGGATTGATCCAGGTCAATATCGATGGCCACCCAACTTTTTCGACTGGCTCAAAATAGTTTTCTGGCAATTTTTGCAATTTACTATTTTTAGCAGGTTTTAACTTTGGGGGCTATTTTGAGGGCCTAAATGAAGTTTTTTCAAGATCAATGTTCTCAATGATATATGAAGTCATTATTGAGCCCTCAAAATGAATCTCCTCGACAATACCTTTCCAACGAGCTATCATACACCTAAAACGGATATTGTATGCAAAAGTTACTACCCCGGGAAGTTGATGTACTGACTTACCCAAACGGGGCCCACATGACTTTTGGTGCTTCATTTCCTAAGGTTAGGTTTTTGGATGTCTAGGGTTTTTGGCATTCCTGTTTATTGTAAAAATTCCTTCATATTCTCATTGTAATCATCTTCTTGTGAATGCGAGTAGCCTTCACATCTCTTCTCAGAGATAAACTGCCACCATTCTAGAGAGTCTTTCACTCTGTATTTTTACAGTCTCTATACATTTCTTTCATTAATAGAAATCATGTATTACTGTATCTCTTTGTTTATGGTTTCATATCTGATATATTTATGTTATATTGTTGGATATACGTGACATCTTTGTGCATCTCTTTATTATATCTCCACTCTCATTTCATGCTGAAAATAATCTGGATCACCATGCATGACATCCAAATGGTGTTGATGAGTAATATGATCATGTGAAATAGGTCCTTGATAAATTCTTCAAGTGCCCATCCTATTTGGATATCAACACCATCAAACATTGAACTACCAAGAACTCTAATCCCTGGATCCCATACCAAGATGTGAACTGCAATGCCCTGTGAAGTGTAGTCCTGTGATATATCAACCCCGTGAATCTCTTGCAAAAAAAACCCGGCCTCAACGCCACAAGCGTCTAACCTCCAGTACCATGCCAAACCCATCACGACCTCCTCCAACTAAACTTGTTTCTACCATAGTGAGGTACTATAAGACCTCAATGAATCACCATCAAGTGGCATTCTCCGCTCAATACTAAAGCTCTATGGAAATTCAAAGTGACTTTACCCTGCAAAGATCCACTTTCCTCCATTATTCAATGAGATTCCCAACCCTATAATCCCAAGGTTCCATGCTATCCTATGACAGGGACCATCATGTTGGCGCTGCAATAATCTGATCACGATTGTCTGCTCAAAGTATACATACTAGATCCCCCACTCCTAGATCCTCGTGATGAAATACCTTTGAAAACTAGGCCTATTATCAAGAAGCTAAACTTGTAAAGGTATCTCTATCGAATCAACATCTACCCAACCATATCCACACTTGATCATGAGTATGAATAGGGAGAACATCTCTCTCCACATAGAACAAGTCCCTGCAAGCCCTGTCAAAACTATCCAAGAGTGAAGTATGTTTCTCTTTGGTGCAACCTAGTCCATTATAAGATGAAACAACCCACTAACCAAATGGACTCTCGGATCCCATGGAAAAATTGGAAGTTCATCAATTCCAATCCACACTAACTTCTCATGTGTCATATTGATAACTGTCGGAAGCCCTCCATCCTCATCCCAATGAGAATTTGAATATGTGTCACCCTGTGAGATATCTTCTATCTCGTGGCCTAAGATGTTGACCATCACACCCATGGTCTCAATTTTATGTCTCTAATGATCCACCCCTATCCTTATGTGTGCAATAAATACACTTATGTCAGCTGGTCTCGGCCTACCAACTCTCCATGTCCCCTCCCACTATCTATCTCCCCCTATGATGTTTTCAATGATGAAAATATTGGGAAAAGCTAATAAAAACATTTGTAACTGACTATAGAACTAAAAACTATCATACACTTTGGTCAATCCCTAGGACTAGACAAAAATCTCATCCACTAGAACCCATGGTGAATAATCGTCTAAACTCCAACTATCTGGTACAACAGTAGATAACTTCACAAAATGTTGGTCAATCACTCTCCCTCAATCATCACTCAAATCGTTGTTTCTACTATGAAGGTAATCCCCCATAATGATATGTTGCTTCAAGGGAGAGGAATCTTCATACTCCACTAAGTGTGTATACTCTCTACAATCCAATGTATCCCCCTAAATCCCACCGTTCATCTTTGTCATCATCATATGCTAAGCCCTAATATTGGCTCATTACCCCTTAATTGGGGCATATTACATTAGTAATGTTATTTTATTTATGTCAGCTTTATTCCATTAGTTGTAATTATACCTCCTAGTCTCCTATATATACCGAGGAGACATTTTCATTTGGAATCATCTTGGAATTGTACATGTGACATCCCCAAAAATAAAATATTTTTGAAATTTAAAATTGCTGGAAATTTATTCTGTTTTTAGTAAATTTGAATTTGAAATTTTTTTTCCATTTATGGAAATTCCAAATTTTGAAATTGGTAATTGTAATTAATTATTTTGAATATTGGGCAGAGACCTGATTTGACCCAACTAACTATTTGACTATGACACTTGTATGGAAACAAAATATTTTATATTGATTGCAGGAGGACAAATGACGCAGATGCCGACTACGTTCACTCACAGGATCGTTCTGTCCAGTTCCTGAGCCGAATTATCTCTTTCAATTCCCACTAGAACCTCTATTACAACCATATCCACAGGTCCTTCCTTTTCCTTCATGGCCCAAATGTGACCGTGAACATTTTCCCCACAGGAAATGTGATTTTGGGCTTCAGGGTTTCCTAATTCTTGATGTCACGAGAACCCCTATTCTCTCGATCTCCCGATCTCCTATATCCCAATTCGACGAAACAAATTTAACTTCAGTTAGCCCCCTGGGCTAGGCCTTTGGTCCATATGACCTCCCCTTACATGACCGCAGTCCCTTTCGAGGTTTTGGGCTCTCAAATGTCGAAACACATTTGTCCTCAATATTCTCGATCCTCCGAATCCCGATTTTTCGATATGACGTCAGCTGGCCCCACAACGGAACTTTCTACCTTGTTGGGGTTTCGGGCTTCGTGTTTCCAAAATGCGCATTTTTCTTGTCCTCAGGATTCCCGATATGCCGATAGACTCTCCCTTTTCAGGATTTTTTTCTGAATTCTCGGATTTCCGCCATGCGTCCCCTCAAGATGGACGGTCCACATCCATTTCGCGATTTCATGAAATCAAATGCCAAAATGTATTGGCCCTCTTGATCCCCAAAATTCTGAACTCTGAAATGTCGATGCTCCCTATCTTCGCCACATGTCCCAATCAATGGATGCCTTAGATCTATTTCATTGTTTTCATCCTGGAGATTCCCGGTCTCCTGTCCTCAGGACTTCCGATATCCCGATTTCTGAAATCCTGAAAAGCCAACTCTTTCGAGACTTTCTTCTCCCTGTTCATGAAGGCTTTAAACCCTTCGTAGCTCCTGTTAGATACAACAACTGACGGGTATTTGGATCAAGATCCGACGGTGCAGATCCGTCCTCCTTGTGCGCTCCTCTTGCTGCTCCCTGGACGTGAAACTCTCAATACTCCAGATCCTTTCGGTAGATCTGACGGCAGCTGTGACTCCTCCCGAGTTTTGGCACTTTCTTCCCAGACTTGGAAGAATTCCAATTGTCCAAAGGCCTCAATCTTTGCCTTTCCTCTACGAGACCCATGAATTCGAGTCCTCGCCTGCACTCTCAATGATGTTGTCCCTCCTAAGCTTTTATCACTCTGAACTCGTCAAAGCGTTCTGTGGCCTCTGCACCCCTTGCAGCTACGACTTCATGCACATAAAGCACTACTCCTCCTGAGATTTTATCGTCAAACCCTTGAAGGATTCTTCAACTCCTGTGCCCCTACAGGGTCTCTATGCACATAAAGCGTTATCTGTCATGAGCTTTCCTGTAGCTTCGACCTCCAAGGAAACTCATCCTTTTTCTTTTCTCCCTCAAATGGAGAATTGCGATGCCCTCCTGGCTATCCTTCATAAGGTGCCTATCTGCACACCTACTCAATGCCCACCTAGTAGAGTATTTTCTTATAGAACATCCAATAGTTTTGTCCTCTTCTGTGCATCCTTTGTACCTTCTCAATGCCCTCTTTGCAGAGCTCTCATAATCCTTAGTGATTTTGGTTCTCCTGTCTGAACTCACATATGAGTTCTTCTCAATGCATCACTATGTGTGTGCTCAATGCCCACCTGGCAGAGCTTCACAGAACTTCTCAGAGATTTTTTCTGTAACTGTGTTTCTTCGTACATAGACTTGCCTCCTGAGGTATTCAACAACCTCATAGGTCTTTCACAGAGTTGTTGATTTCAACTTCTATGCTCACCTAGCACGCCTCTGTCTGACTCCACAGAGTTCAGAAATGCACCATCTGTGCAGGGCTATCAGAACCCGCAGTGTTATATCACACCCTCCTAGTGTGAAGCCTCAAAGACCTCTCAGACTTGAAGCCAAAACAACTCCTGCAAATGCATAAACATAACATAGATTCACAGCATAAAAGAACAATCACAGACATTCATTTAACACAAAAATATGCAGGAAAAACTGTTGTTTATATTAAATGGAAAATGGTTGTTTGTACAAGGTGTTCTTGAGCACGGCCTGTAACAAGGTCTCAGCTCCTTCTCTTCTACTCTCTACTCGCAGACTCTCCACCATTCTCTCTCTCAACCAACTCCTCTCAAAATGAGATCGAAATTGATCTTTTACATGCGAGGGCTCTTCGATCTCTTCCCTCCAATCTACCTGCCCTATTCAATTACCTTGAATGGGCTATCTATTCCACAAATCAGATCTATATCTCTGCCTTACAAACATTTAAGGCCTACCTACTCTAATTCCTGCACAAAGGCACGGCTCCATGGATCATCAGCCTACAACATTAATTACATTCAAATTCAAAATTGAAGATGAGGGTTGCGCCTCTCTTCATCCTTGAATGCGTGCTGACATGGCTGGTTGGTTGGTTGACCGACATGGAGAGATGTTATTGCATCATAATGCTCAACTACAAAATTCATGAGCTCCTTCGCATGAGCTTCCCATCTCAGCTGTGGGAATCCTCCTGGATCGCAAATCATCCTCTGGAGTTGTTCATCCGCTCCATCTCCCTACTGCTGCTGCTTCTTCTGCGTTGTTGTTGTTGCTTCCTTCCTTCTATTCAGCCTCTCCTTGCTGATAGTTTCTACTGACTGGATCATCAGCTCTCTGATCATGTCAATCACTTCATCCAACTTCTCCAATGGATGGCCCTGTTGATGTAGTCTCCTCAGCTGCATAAATTTTCTGCAATTGGGTAGATATTCATGACCTCCCATGCCTTACTCTTCATCTTCTTCCGTGGCCTTAACTTGCCACCCTACTGCAAAGCCCATCTCTGCAGTCTCTTCTTGACTAACCTATTGTTCAGTCACCTTCTCTAACAACTCAACTTTTGCCAGTTCTCCTACTGGCTCTGGATTGTTCAACCAATCCTGCAACATCTACAACTCCATCTCCCATGGAGTGAGAACTTTATCTTCTGCTATGTTAAGAACCAAACATCAATATAGCATAGAAAAACCTCAGGAAAAGTACTCAACACCTTGAAAAAGAGATAAATTCAGATAATAAGCCTCTTCGAGGGGGCAACCTCCTTTTACCCCACTTAAATGTTCAAGTACAAGATGATTCAAAATGAAAATGTATCCTTGGTATATATAGGAGACTAGGAGGTATAATTACAACTAATGGCCTAAAGCCGACATAATTAAAATAACATTACTAATCTAATATGCCCCAATTAAGGGGTATTACTAATCTAATATGCCCCAATTAAGGGGTAATGAGCCAATATTAGGGCTTAACATGCCCCTCCCCTTGAGACAAGTGTTGTATGCAACGCTTGAGTAACTCTGGATGCTTTTGTATAAAAGACTCATGTTCCCAAGTGGAATCTTCAGCCGGTAGTTTCCTCCATTTAATGAGATACTCTGAAATGGATCTATTCCTCAGTTGGCGAATTCTTGTGTCAGTAATGGCTTCAGGCTCCAATATGATTTTTCCTTCCTCGTCAAGTTCTAGAAATATAGTTTGAACTAGGATCTTGTCGCCTATAACCTTCTTTAAGCATGAAACATGGAAAACTAGGTGTACTCATGAAGATGGAGGCAACTCCAATTTGTATGCCATAGTACCAATCTTTTGCAACACCTTATAAGGGCCATAATAATTTGGTGATAATTTATTATCCTTCTTGGCTTTCTTGAGGGACATCTGTTTGTATGGTTGTAGTCTTAAAAATACCCAATCCCCTACTTCAAAACTTCTTTCACTACGATATTGATCTGCTTGTTGTTTCATGTGATTTTGTGCCATGGTCAGGTTGTCCTTTAAGATTTGGAGAATTTGTTGTTGATTCTCGATGTGATCTTCCATTGCTTGAACCTTAGATTTTTATTTTAGAGAAGAAGTGATGGAAGGAGGGTGGTATCCATA
>ML778658.1:222484-238331 GCA_009831015.1 Picea engelmannii | reverse complement strand
CAACTAGTCCCACACAATTTGGATACTCTAGGAAGAATTTATGATTGTTTTACCTGGAACACCTTCTTGAGACTAGTCAATAGGACTAGTCAGATACCCTATCTTACACAAGGTGTATCTACAAATTTAAGATGACCCAGAAGTTGAAATTTTTACCATAGATACATTACTAATTTCTATAAATGGCCTCAAGAGTTCAAGTTCTGAAACATTACAGAAACGTTTTTATAGAAAAAATTCTGCAATGACTCATTTCAGGATGATTCCAAAACCTTATATTGTACAAGTTGTATCTTCGAAAGTATAAGGCCTCAAGAGCTAAATTTTGAACCCAACGTACCTTGATCCGTCTTCTAAATATCTTCCAAGATGTTCCTTCTGAAATGTTGTAGAAAATAATTTGTAGAGAAAATTCCACGGTGTCTCGGATGTAGCAGAAAAACCCCAAGACCTTGAGCTCTAATACCATATGTTAAGAAGGAAACATCAATATAGCATAGAAAAACCTCAGGAAAAGTACTCAACACCTTGAAAAAGAGATAAATTCAGATAATAAGCCTCTTCGAGGGGGAAACCTCCTTTTACCCCACTTAAATGTTCAAGTACAAGATGATTCAAAATGAAAATGTCTCCTTGGTATATATAGGAGACTAGGAGGTATAATTACAACTAATGGCCTAAAGACGACATAATTAAAATAACATTACTAATCAAATATGCCCCAATTAAGGGGTATTACTAATCGAATATGCCCCAATTAAGGGGTAATGATCCAATATTAGGGCTTAACATGCTATCAGCTTCAGTGTTGTAGATTCCTTTTTTTCATCTTCCCGGCTAAAAGTATTGAGCCATTCCTTAGAATTCTCATTCTCTTTTTCTTCTTAGGAAGCTTCAGATACCTGCTCAAATTCCTCTTTGACAGTCTCAGTTGGTTTTCCTTCTGTTGTTGCTGCATCTGCAACATAGATTTCTACCTCCTCTAGGCTAAGTGGTAGGAATATTCCAATTCCTCCAATCATCAGAAGATTCCTCATATCCTCCTCTTCTGTCAGCTACACCTGTTGATCCAAATCCATCTTTGAATTTATGAGACCCTCAGATAGTCTCATATTCTCATCCCTGCCCACCTGGCAATATGGGATGTCTCTGCTGCCCTCCTGGTAGTCTATGGAATCAACTAATCTCATCTTTGTTCCCTTTCCCACCTGGAAATTTGGAAACCTTTCGCTTCCCTCCTGGAAGTCTTTGAGATCCCTCAGTGACCTGATTTCATTGTCCAGCTGGCAATGTGAAATTCCTTGGTTGTCCTCCTGATAGTCCATGAGATCTTTAGCTGATATCAACTCCTTGTCCACTTGGAAATTTGGAATTTCCTCTCTGCCCTCCTGGAAGTTCCTGAGATCTTCAACTGATTCCATTTCATTCTCTTTACCGATAATTCTCCCAGTCTCTGGTTCGCATATCTGAACCCCTTTTTCTGGTCCATTGAGGTTTTTTGCACACCTCAACCACCTTTTTAATAGCCTACATTTTCTTATGACCATCAGCTGTTTGACTCGCCATCTTGCTTTCTCCTTTCTCATGGGCCATTCGTGAACCCATCTCAACTTGGCATTCTACTGCATATCAATTGCAAGCTCATTCAGTCTTGCGTTCATCTCAGTGAGTTCTTCATCCCATTCTGCATCGCTCATCAGCTCTAGGTCCTTTCTTCCAGCAAATCTGCGGCCTTCAGTAGCCATATCGTTGTCCCTGTCTGCCCTCCTGGCAAATTTGCTGCTCACTCTTGCAAACCTGAGTGCTTCAGCGTCTTCCTACAGTCTTGCTGACTGTCTTCTCGATTGCTGCCTAGCTGCGAACAATCACCACAGAGTCTTCAACAACCCTGTCTCCTTTTGTCTTTTCCCTCTGCTTGAAATATACAAACAGAGTCCTGGCTTTGATACCAAACCTGACGCAGACATCGACTACGTCCGCTCACAGGATCGTTCTGCAAGTTCCTGAGCTGAATTAGCTCTTTCGATTCCCACTGGAATCTCTATTACAACCTGATCCATAGGTCATTCCTTTTCCCTCACAGCCCAATTGCGATCGTGAACATTTTCCCCACAGGATATGTGATTTCAGGCTTTGGGGTTTCCTAATTCTTGATGTCACGAGAACCCCTGTTCTCTCGATCTCCCGATCTTCGATATCTCGATTTGTAAAAATAGATTTAACTTCAGTTAGGCCCCTGGGCTAGAATTTTGGTCCATATGACCTCCCCTTACATGACCACAGTCCCTTTCCGGGTTTCGGGCTCTCAAATGCCAAAACACATTTGTCCTCAAGAATCTTGATTTTCCGATATGACGTCAACTGGCCACACAATGGAACTTTCTACCTTATCAGGGTTTCGGGCTTTACGTTTATGAAATGTGCATGTTTTTTGTCCTCAGGATTCCCGATATGCCGATGGAATCTCCCTTTTTGGGATTTTTTTTTTAATTCTCGGAATTCCGCCATGCGTCCCCTCAAGATGGACGGTCCACATCCATTTCACGATTTCGCGAAATCAAATGCCGAAATGTATTGGCCTTCTTGATCCCCGAAATTCTGAACTCTGAAATGTTGATGCTCCCGATATTCGCCACGTGTCCCAACCAATGGATGCCTCAGATCTATTTTAGGGTTTTCATCCTGGAGATTCCCGATCTCCTGTCCTCAATACTTCCGATATTCCGATTTCTGAAATCCTGATAAGCCAACTCTTTTGGGACTTTCTTCTCCCTTTTCACGAAGGCTTTAAACCCCTCACAGCCCCTGTCAGATACAATGGCTGACGGGTATTTGGATCAAAATCTGACGGTCCATATCAGTCCTCCTTGTGCGCTCCTCCTATGGCTCCCTGGATGTGAAACTCTCAATGGTCCAAATCATTTCGACAGATCCGACGACAACTATGAATCCTCTCGAGTTTTGGTGCTTTCTTCCTAGCCTTGGAAGAATTTCAATTGTCCAAAGGCCTCAACCTTTTCCTTTCCTCTAAAATACCCATGAATCCGAGTCCTCGCCTGCGCTCTCAACAACGCTATCCCTCCTGAGCTTTTAGCACTTTGAACTCATCAAAGAGTTTTGTGGCCTCTGCACCCCTTGCAACTACAGCTTCATGCACCTAAAGCACTACTCCTCCTGAGCTTTTATCTTCGAACCCTTGAAGGATTCTTCAACTCCTATGCCCCTACAGGGTCTCTAACCACATAAAGTTCTATCCGTCGTGAGCTTTCTTGTAGCTTCGACCTCCAAGGAAACTCGTCCTTTTTCCTTTCTCCCTCAAATGGAGAATTGGGATGCCCTCCTGGCTATCCTTCACAAGGTGCCTATCTGCACACCTACTCAATGCCCACCTGGCAGAGTATTTTCTTACAGAATGTCCAATAGTTTTTTCCTCTTCTGTGCATCCTTTGTACCTTCTCAATGCCCTCCTGGCAGAGCTCTCAGAATCCTTAGTTATTCTAGTTATCGTATCTGAACTCACAACAAAGTTCTTCTCAATGCATCATTATGCGTGTGCTCAATTCCCACCTGGCAGAGCTTGATAGAACTCCTCAGAGATTATGTCGGCAACTATGTTTCTTCATACATAGACTTGCCTCTTGAGGTATTCGGCAACCTCACAGGTCTTTCTCAAAGTTATTGATTCCAACATTTGTGTTGACCTGGCACACCTCTGTCTGACTCCCCAGAGTTAATAAATGCACCCTTTGTGCACAGCTATCAGAACCCGCAACATTCGGTCACACCCTCCTAGTGTGAAGCCTCAAAGACCTCTCAAACTTGAAGACAAAACAACTCCTGCAAATGCATAAACATAACATACATTCACAACATAAAAGAACAATCACAGACATTCATTTAATACAAAAATATGCAGGAAAAACTGATGTTTATATTAAATGGCAAATGCCTGTTTGTACAAGGTGTTCCTGAGCATGCCCTGTAACAAGGTCTCGTCTCCTTCTCTTATTCTCTCTACTCGTAGACTCTCTACCATTCTTTCTCTCAACCAACTCCTCCCAAAATGAGATCAAAATTGATCTTTTACATGAGGGGACTCTTTGAGCTCTTCCCTCCAATCTACCTACCCTATTCAATTACCTTGAATGGGTTGTCTAGTCCACAAATCGGATCTAGATCTTATCCTTACAAACATTAAAGGCCTACCTACTCTAATGCCTACACAAGGGCACGGCTCCATGGCTCATCAGCCTACAACATTAATTACATTCAAATTCAAAATTGAAGATGAGGGTTGTGCCTCTCTTCATCCTTGAATGCATGCGCTGACATGGCTCGCTGGTTGGCTGACCAACGTGGAGAAATTCTCCTGCATCAACAAATGGAACAACCATGTTAAATTTAGCTGACCATGACTCCATGAGTCGGGAACATGTTGGAAATACCTCTGGGATGATTATTACAAGTGAAAAATTAGTGATTTGGCCATTGGCAGCCCCTGAAAATCAAGGATTTAGAAAGCTGCGAAAATTCCCAATGGAGGGAAAAGACCTAGGAAAATGATAAATAACATATGAGGGGAGGCAGGGCGCTGCCAAGTATGCTGTGAAAGGAGACTTTTCATTTACTTACTGTTATGAACGTTGCTTGAATGTGAGGAAAGGGAAAACTGTTGGAGCTGTAGGACATATATGAAGAGAAGCTTTTCCAAGTTTCCCTCATGGATTCATGGTCAGGCTAGGGGGTGAATCGGCCAAGTAGTTTGGCTTCCCTATTCTACGGTTGGGAAGAATGTGGTTGTTCCCTTTATCTTTCAGCGTATTATTTCAGATATGTTATTTATGTCCCTTCTCTGGCTGAATGTTAAATGGTTACATACTTGCTAGAATGTATTTGTTAGAAATAATATTAAGGACGAAATATCGAATTCATCCTGTTGCAAACTTAGGAATTGCTAGAATGTCTCTCTACTAGCTCGGAATGGATTATCTTTGTTGCATCTCATTACTGTTATGAATACTAGTTCCCGAAAGTATACTAGCTGGAAGGATATGACTAATCAATTCTTAAAGAAGATTTGTGTTGTGGTTTGGATTACTATTGTAGTAAGATAAAGTGTTGTGGTTGAAAACCCCACAAGTAAATTGTGATGTAGATTTGAGTTTACCTACATATTGAATGCAAATGGAAAACTACATAGTGTGTGTATATATATATATATATATATATGGATATTTCTGATATATAAAGGCACGCACCACAATAGAGTAATTAACTAAGATTTCTTCCATGTACTAGCTGAACAATCATGATTTTTTTTTGGAGATAGCCCTAATCGCAAGTGTCTAATATATATATATATATATGTATGTATATTTAAAGTACGGAAGTGACCTTACAAATACCAAGAATTATTATAGACCATCTACAAAATTTACACATCTTTATATCAACTAGTGTTTAATGAAAATTTATAGGTTGAAATGTTGGAAAATTATTGGAGTGAATCAAATTAACGCGGTTTAATTACCAGAACTAATCATGAGAGGTGCAAAAGCCCAAGGAAGAAGGGACATCTTGAAACTTAAAACATACCACGGAGTAAATTCCTAACTATGTAAATAACAATGCAATCACCTAAAAGTTCAAAAGCAAAGTCTTTAACACAAGTACAATAAGTGAAAATTCAATTCATATACCATCATGCGATCTGGAGTCAACTATAAACAAGATGCACATATAGCCGGCAATAGCCGAGTATTTTTTTCCTTTTCAAAATCCTTTCGAGGAAGAAGCCAATATGGCGCTAGTATATTAAACCAATAAAATAACCAGTATGCCATTACAAGTAGGTGGAAGGGAAACCCTGTAATTCTTTTAAAAATAGTATTACATATCTCATTCAGAATTGAAACAAATGAACATCCGATACAGTGTTTTACTTCCAACGATACAATTTTCCATCATGAAAATGGGTTACCCTTAATCAATGGTACCAAAACCATGACTTAATCTCCATTTTGGAGTTTTGGATACCAGGAGTTGGAGGTGCCAAGGACACTCACAACAAGAATGATAAAATCATGAAATGTGAAACCACGACTTAATATCCATTTCGGAGTTTTGGATACTGGGAGTTGGAGGTGTCAAGGACACTGATCATGAGAATGATAAAATCATGAAATGTTAAACCACGACTTAATATCCATTTTGGAGTTTTCAGATATCGGGAGTTGGAGGTGTCAAGGACACTCGCAATGTAAATGATAAAATCATGAAATGCGAAACCACGACTTAATATCCATTTCATAGTTTTGGATACCGAGAGTTGGAGCTGTCAAGGACACTCACAACAAGAATGATGAAATCGCGAAATGCGAAAGATCAGATCATGTCAAAGACTCCATTTCAGAGTTTCGCAGACCATGAAATCAAAGATCAAAGGAACTTTAACTTTTGAAGTAACAAACCTCGAAATCCCGAACAAACACATCAACAAACCATGTCATCTAAGGACACGTGGCATAATCAGGAAATGAAAAGTGTCAAGCTAATTCAACATTTTAGGCACATGTAATTCATGAATCAGAGTGACATGTGGCAACTATTCGACATGTTTCAATCCACGTGTGGCATCAACAGGTTTACGTCACATTGAAACTTTCTATTTCAGGGTTTTACATACCAAGCAAAAACTCCACCATCATTAAGTCTCGAACTTCGAAATGCCGAAAGGGACTATTGTGAGTCTTGAAAACCCAAAAGGAAAAACTTTGAAATCTCTTCAATAGTCCATCTCAATGGGTTATGTGAACCGTCTGATCACTTCGAAGATTTTGTGATCATGAATTTTATAATGTTGGAGTGACGATGACTCGAAGGGAAAAACATTGAAACCTCGTCAGTCGTTCGATTAAGAAAAGAAGGGGTCATATTATGAAGTTTTGTGGATCGTTGATCTGTATCCATTTCGGCGATTGCGACTTGCTGAAATGCCGAAATGCCAAAATGTGAAAGGCATTTTGATTAGGCCCGTGGTCACAGCCAATGGGCATATGGAATAAGCACGAGACCCAATACTTGTAATCCAAAGGTGCAGGTGAATTTGAATATGATCGGAGGATTATGAAATATTTGTACTCTGAGTTTAACTGGAAGGCCTTACCTAACCACTATCCTGTATCTAGATATTTAAAAAAAAAACTATAGGGGTCTGTTTATATTTAAACTTTTCGCAGAGGAGTATAGACTAATACTCTACTTTTACCTAATTTTGTTTGGTCATTTTCATTGTATGATTATGTGTATGGAATAACGCATGAGGCCTAGGCCATCAACCCCCAAAGTCATTTGTATTTTAAACATATGGTAATGGGTTATTTGTAGGGTCTAACGCATAAGGAGTTCGCCATAAAATCCCAAAGTCGTTTGTGTTGTTAAGACTGTGGTAATGGTTATAGGTACAAACAGATAGGAAAGTAATTATAATTACAGGAATTGAAATAAACATTGAAATGAGGAGTAAACAATTATCGTCGATCATAAAACTTTAAGTTGAATTGTAATGACAGTCGATGACAGTAAGGACTCTTGCAAACTTTCAGACTCAAGCTTTATAACAGAAAGCTTACTTGCTTGAATCTCGAACTATTCAAGGATATTTATACAAACAATTTTTTCTTTTTTTCAGACAGTTTTTGAGGCATATTACATATGGTATCATAGAAAAAGCTACAACACTAGGCCTGAACAGGGCCACATTAGCTTCTTAGTATTTATTATGATTTATGTAAAACTAATAAATCTTATGGTTACAAATAGAAATCCCTTTCTGTTTTTGTAAATTATGGCAGCTCAGGAGTTTGCAAAAATCACGATAGAAGGAAATCCACAACAAAGACCTCCTAGATATCCAAGAAAAAACAGTGATGGAAGCTCACCCATCGAGGTGTTGGAAACAATGAGGAATCTTATTGTTGAACTGTAGGTTTTTAAGGCCAACAATGAGAAATTGAAGAAAGCGCAGCAGGAACAGGAAGAGATAAATGAAGTTCTATTGCATAGTATAGTAACCAAATAGTATAGTATAGTTGAAGACAAAACTATACCAGACAGAAAAAGAAAACAGGTAGACCACCTTGAAGGATAATTTAAAAAGATTAATCCATCTACCTTTGACGGAGAATTCAGGACAGGAGAAGAAGTTGAGGCATGGTTGTTGGACATTAAAAAATACTTCCAGAACTACAACTATTCCAGCAACATGAAGGTTAGAATGATCATCTACAATCTGAAGGGGAAGGCCAACATTTGGTGGCAGGACCTGAAATTGGCGAAGGGCCTAAAGGAGAAACAGTTGGAATGGTCTGACTTTAAGAAGTATTTCAAGAAACAATACCTTTTTGAAAGCTATTATGAAAGGAAGACGAAACAATTTTATGAGTTACGACTTGGACAGATGACGATGGAGGACCTTATAAATAAATTTCTAGAACTACTAAATTTTGTACCGTACATAGGGGAGGATAAGGTAAAAATCCAGTGATTCTTAAGCTATTTACCACAGTCCTACACGGACAGAATTGAGTTTGACAACCCCAAATCATTGAGTGAGGTATTCATGAAAGCACGAATGTACTATGACCAATATAAATAGTGGGTAGAGTTTCCCAAGGTCTGGAAGAATAAGAAGCAAGATCAAATGAACCAATGAAAGAAGGGATACCAGCCAACTCCTTATCAGAATGTAGCAAAAAGTTTCCCAAGGAAGTATTTTCACTCCAATCATTCGAATACAGAAGCTAGTGGTAAACCGGTAAAATTGGGAATGAATAAGTTTGGGGACAACTCCCGTGAGACATTAAAGTATTGGGAGTGTGGAGAGCCTCATCTAAGGAGGAATTGTCCATGTTTCATTTCAACAAATAGAACTGTTGTTCACAATTTACAAGAAGGTTCGATAGTGGGAGACATGGGCAGAAGTCTGCATCAGATAAATGCATCCATAGATGGTCGACAAGCTGACCACCAGTCCTCGATCGTAGAAATTGAAGGTAAAATCAATGACACTCGAATTTATCTTTTAATTGACCCTGAAGCTACGTTAAGTTATATTACTTCTGATGTAGTAGAGTCGAATAAACTTAAGAAACTGAAGCACGCAAAATCATGACTTGTACAACTAGCAACAGGTACTAAAAGGAAAGTAGTTGACTTTATTTCTGATCTTGAGTTCAACTTAGATGGTCAAAAGATAAGGACCAATCTGAACATCCTACCACTAGGATCTTATGATATGATTATCAGGATGGATTGGTTGGAACAACACAAAGCAGTACTAGACTATTATACAAAGATGCTTAGCTATAAAGATGATTTTGGCACTATTAGAAAAGCCCAAGGTATACCAAAACCTCTATCAGTCAAACAATTTTCAGCGATGCAACTCAAGAAATGTATTAGAAAGGGATGCCAAGTTTATGCCATCCAAGTGACGAATATATTAGAAAAATAAGATAAGCCCAAGTTAGAAGACTTTATTGTCCTACGTGAATTTAGAGACATGTTTGTGGATGAGATACCAGAATTAACTCCTAGAAGGGAAATAGATTTCTCCATAGACCTACTACCCGGATCAACCCCTATCTCAAAAGAACCCTACCAAATGAGTCTACCAGAACTGATAGAATTAAAAATACAATTACAAGAATTGTTGGACAAAGAGTACATCAGACCGAGTGTCTCACCATGGAGAGCACCAGTCCTCTTTATGTATCGATTATAGACAACTGGGGAAAATGACCATTAAGAACAAATACCCCTTACCTAGGATAAATGATCTGTTTGATCAAGTTGGTGGGGCCAAGATCTTTTCAAAATTGGATTTATGATCCGGTTATCATCAAGTTAGGATAAAGAACGATGACATAAACAAAATAGCTTTTCGAACAAGATATGGACACTACAAGTTTGTAGTCATACCTTTCAGACTCACTAATGCACCAACCACATTTATGTTCTTGATGAATAACATTTCCAGTCAGTACTTAGACAAGATCATAGTAGTATTTATTGATGTTATTCTAGTCTATTCTAAAATGGAGGAGGAACATGATGAACACTTAAGAATAGTTATGCAAACATTAAGGAAACACAAACTATATGTAAAATTCGACAAATCTAACTTTTATCTAAAATAAATAGAATATTTAGGATTTGTCCTTTCCTCAGAAGGTATTTTCGTAGACCCAAAAAAGATAAAATCCATTATGGAATTGCCAGTACCTAAGGATGTGACATATATCTGGTCATTCATGCGAATCACCGGATATTATCGCAGATTTATAGAAGGGTTTTCCAAGATAGCCTACCCTATCACGTCATTAAAAAAGAAAGGGACCAAGTTTAACTGGTTGTAAAAGTGTCAAGACAGCCTTAACAAGCTGAAATAATTATTGACATCAGCTCCCATTTTGAAGGTAGCAGACCCAGATAAAGACTTCACAGTTTGTGTTGATGCAAGTAAAGAGGGACTAGGTGGTGTCCTAACTTAGGAAGGGCACGCGATTTGTTATGAGTCCCAGAAATTAAAAGAACACGAGTGAAATTATGTCACTCATGACTTAGCATTGGCAGCAGTAATACATGACTTAAAAATGTGGCGACACTATATAATGGGCAGAAAATTCCTACTATTGATGGATAATAGCAGGGTGAAATATTTGTTTAACCAACCAGATCTTAATGCAAGACAAGCAAGGTGGCTAGCCTTCTTAAGTGAATTCGACTTCGAGGTCATACATATCAAGTGTAAGTAAAATAAAGTAGAAGACGCTTTAAGTGGAAGAGTCCATGGGTTATTTGAGATAAATATCAGCAAGGAAAAAAGTGATCTGGAACAAAGAATAAGGACGACGAGTATTAGCGATGAAAATTACACTAAGATGATGGTAGATTTTCAAAACAATATGGAAAACTCAAATAAACTAGATCTATGTATCGACAAGAAGGGACTATTACGATTTAAAAACAGACTTTACATACCAGATTCAGTAGAGTTAAAATTAACTATTTTAAACGAAGTGCATAAGAAACCATATTCTGGCCATCCAGGTTACCAAAAAACAATAAAATCACTTAGAAAACTATTTTACTGGCCTAATATGAAGGGAGAAACAACAGATTACTTGGCTAGGTACCAAGATTGTCAGCAGGTTAAGGCCGAGCACCAACATCCAGCCGGCCTATTACAACCATTACCCATACCAAAATGGAAATGGGAGACTATATCACTGGACTTTATAATAGGTTTGCCTAAAACACGGAAACAAAATGATTCTATCATGGTTGTAATATATAAACTCAGTAAGCCTGCACACTTTATTCCTGTAAAGTCTACTTTTAAAGCTATAAACATTGCTGAAATATTCATGAAACAAATTTTTAGACTGCATGGTATTCCTAAAATAGTGATTTCAGATAGAGATGTAAAATTTACATCTATTTTTTGGAAGGAATTGTTTGCAGGGCTAAACACTAACTTGAATTTCAGTATGAGCTATCATCCACAAATGGATGGACAGACCGAAAGGACAAATCAAATCATAGAGGATATGTTTCTCATGTACGTAAGAACAAAACCAAGCAAATGGGAATACTACCTGCACTTCGTAGAATTTGCATATAACAATGGGTACCAAACTTCGGCTAAGTTGATCCCTTTTGAAATACTATATGGCAAAAAGTGTACGACTCCAATTAGCTAGGATAGCCTGGTTGATAGACTCATGGTTGGACTAGATATGCTCCAAGAAATGGAGAATATGGTAAGAAAGGTACACCAGAACTTGAAAGAAGCACAAGACAGACAAAAGAGATATGCAGATCAGAAAATAAGACATTTGGAATTTCAAGTGGGAGACCATGTTTATTTGAAGGTCAAACCCTGAAAGAGCTCGTTGAAGTTAGGGAATTGTGCCAAGATGGCACCTAGGTTTTGTGGGCCCTTCGAGATACTAGCTTGGATTGGACCCATAGCATATCAACTTGCACTTCCAACTAATCTAAGAATTCATAATGTATTTCATGTTTCGTTGCTGAAAAAGTATATTCATGACCCTACTCATAGGATTGATTGGAACTTTGTGCAGGTGGAACCCAAAGGCGAGTTCTAGGTGGAACCCCTGTGCATTTTGGACCGGAGAGAAATAACACTTCGGAACAGATCTTTCGCTCAGGTAAAGGTGCAATGGAAGCACTTTAGTCCTGAGGAGGCCACTTGGGAGTGGGAGGGATATTTGTGGAAATCTCATACAATCTTGTTCCAGTAAAGGAACGAAAACTGAGGACAATGTTTTACTGAAGGGGGAAAGGATGTGACATCCCCAAAAATAAAATATTTTTGAAATTTAAAATTGCTGGAAATTTATTTCGTTTTTAGTAAATTCGAATTTGGAAAATGTTTGCCATTTATGGCAATTCCAAATTTCAAATTTGGTAATTGTAATTAATTATTTTGTCTGTTGGGCAGAGACTTGATTTAACCCAACTAACTATTTGAATATGACACTTGTATGGAAATAAAATATTTTATATTGATTGCAGGAGGACAAATGGAACATCCATGTTAAATTTAGCGGACCATGACTCCATTAATGGGGAATATGTTGGGACTACCTCTAGGTTGATTATTACAAGTGTAAAATCAGTGATTTGGCCATTGGCAGCCCCTGAAAATCAGGGATTTAGAAATCTACGAAAATTCCCAAGGGAGGGAAAAGACCTAGGCAAGTGATAAATAGCATATGAGAGGAGGCAAGACGCTGCCAAGTATGCTGCGAAAGGAGACTTTTGATTTACTTGTTGTTATGAACACTGCTTGAGTGTGAGGCAAGGGAAAATTACTGGAGATGTAGGACATATATGAAGAGACGATTTTCCAAGTTTGACCTCATGGATTCATGGTCAAGCTAGGGGGTGAATCGGGCAAATAGTTTGGCTACCCTATTCTACGGTTGGGAGGAACGTGGTTGTTCCCTTTGTCTTTCAGCGTATTATTTCAGATATATTATTTCTATCCCTTCTCTGGTTGAATGTTAAATGGTTACATACTTGATAGAATGTATCTGTTAGAAATAATATTAAGGACGAAAGATTGAATGCATCCTGTTGCAAACTTAGGAATTGCTAGAATGTCTCTCTACTATTTTAGAATGGATTATCTTTGCTGCATCTCATTACTGTTATAAATACTACTTCTCGAAAGTATACTATATGGAAGGATATGACTACTCAATTCTTAAAGAAGATTTGTGTTGTGGTTTGGATTACTACTGTAGTAAGATAAAGTGTCATAGTTGAAAACCCCACAAGTAAATTGTGATGTAGATTTGAGTTTACCTACATATTGAATGCAAATGGAAAACTGCATAGTGTATGTATATATATATATATATATATATATATATATATATATATATATATATATATATATGTATGGAAATTTCTGATATATAAAGGGAGGCACTGCAGTAGAGTAATTAACTAAGATTTCTTCCATGTACCAGTTGAACAGTCATTATTTTTTTTTGGAGATAGCCCTAATCGCAATTGTCTAATATATAAATATATGTATATTTAAAGTATGGAAGTGACCTTGCAAATACCAAGAATTATTATAGACCATCTACAACATTTACACATCTTTATATCAACTCGTGTTTAATGAAAAGATATAAGTTGAAATGTTGGAAAATTATTGGAGTGAATCGAATTAACACAGTTTAATTCCCAGAACTAATCACGAGAGGCGCAAAGGCCCAAGGAAGAAGGGACATCCCAAAACTTAAAACATACCCCGGAGTAAATTCCTAACTGTGTAAATAACAACAAAAACACCTAAAAGTTCAAAAGGAAAGTCTTTAACACAAGTACAATAAGTGCAAATTGAATTCATATACCATCATGCGATCTGGAGTCAACTATAAACAAGATGCACATATAGCCGGCAATAGTCGAGTATTTTTTTCCCTTTCAAAATCCTTTCGAGGAAGAAGCCAATATGGAGCTAGTATATTAAACCAATAAAATAACCAGTATGCCATTACAGGTAGGCAGAAGGGAAACCTTGTAATTCTTTTAAAAATAGTATTTCACATCTCATGCGGAATTGAAACAAATGAACATCCCATATGGTGTTTTACTTCCAACAATAGAATTTTCCATCACCAAAATGGGTTACCCATAATCAACGGTACCAAAACCACGACTTAATCTTCATTTCAGAGTTTCAGATACCGAGAGTTGGAGGTGCCAAGGAAACTCATGACAAGAATGATAAAATCATGAAATGCATAACCACGACTTAATATCCATTTCGGAGTTTCGGATACTGGGAGTTGAAGGTGTCAATGACACTGATGACGAGAATGATAAAATTGTGAAATGTGGAACCACGACTTAATCTCCATTTCAAATTTTTCGGATACCAGGAGTTGGAGGTGTCAAGGACACTCATGACGAGAATGATAAAATCGTGAAATGCGAAACCACGACTTAATCTCCATTTCGTAGTTTCGGATACCGGGAGTTGGAGGTGTCAAGGACAGTCACGACAAGAATGATGAAATCGTGAAATGCGAAAGATCAAAGCATGTCAAAGAATCCATTTTGGAGTTTCGTAGACCGAGAAATCAAAGATCAAAGGAACTTTAACCTTTGAAGTAACGAACCTCGAAATCCCAAACAGACACATCAACAACCACGTCAGCTAAGGACACATGGCACAATCAGGAAATGACAAGTGTCAAGATGATTCAACATTTCAGGAACATGTAAGTCACGAATCAGAGTGACACGTGGAAGCTATTCAACACGTGTCAATCCATGTGTGGTGTCGGCAGGTTTACGTCACATTGAAACTTTCTATTTCAGGGTTTTACATAGCAAGCAGAAACTCCACTATCATGAAGTCTCAAACTCCGAAATTCCGAAAGGGACTATTGTGACTCTCGAAAAATCAAAAGGAAAAACTCTAAAATCTCGTCAACCGTCCGATCACTTCGAAGATTTTGTGATCATGAATTTTATAATGTTTGAGTCACAATGACTCGAAGGGAAAAACGTAGAAACCCCGTCATCTGTTTGATTAAGAAAATAAGGGATCTGATTATGAAGTTTTGTGGACCGTTGATCTGGCTCCATTTCGCGAATTGCAACTTGACGAAATGTCAAAATGCCGAAATGTGAAAGGCATTTTGATTAGGCCCATGGTCACAGCCAATGGGCATATGGAATAAGCGTGAGACCCAATACTTGTAATCCAACGGTGCAGGTGAATTTGAATATGATCGGAGGATTATGAAATATTCATACTATGAGTTTAACCGGAAGGCCTTACCTAACCACTATCCTATATCCATATATTTAAAAAAAAAAACTATAGGGGTTTGTTTATATTTTAACTTTTTGCAGAGGAGTATAGACTAATACTCTACTTCTACCTAAGTTTGTTTGGTTGTTTTCATCATATGATTATGTGTATGGACTAACGCATGAGGCCTAGTCCATCAGCCCCCAAAAAGGGAACTTCTACACCAAATAATCCTATAGATAATCCTACATGGACTCTTGATGAAGGTGAAGAAATGTGTAGGGACATAAATGATTTACAAAAGAAGATAGTAACAAAAGATGAACTACAAGATATGATGGAGGGTTTAAAAGGGGAGATCATGGAAGGATTGAAAAATTTCATAATAGAGAGGACACTTGAAAGTGAAAATGTATCCCATGAAATTCATGATGAGGACACAAGGAAGGTGAATCAAGAATGGAGAAATTTCAACTT
>ML778658.1:203702-219917 GCA_009831015.1 Picea engelmannii | reverse complement strand
GTTGACAAGGTGCTACAACTACTAAAGGAGAAACAACTATATTCCAAACCATCCAAATGTTTCTTTGGAGTGAAGGAGGTAGAGTATTTGGGTCATATTGTATCTCATGAAGGTGTTAAGGTAGACCCTAACAAGATTAAGGCAATGATGGACTGGCCAATTCCCAAAACATTGAAGAATCTTAGAGGATTTTTGGGTTTGACAGGTTACTACCGCAAGTTTGTTCAGCACTATGGAATAATAACAACACCTTTAATGAAACTAACGAAGAATGATGCATTTTCATGGACTCTAGAGGCAACGAAATATTTTGAACAACTTAAAGAGGTGATGTGCAAAGCTCCTACCTTGAACACTCTAGACTTCACAAAAACCTTTATTGTCGAATGTGATGCCTCGAGAAATGGAATTGCTTATGTCCTAATGCAAGAAGGAAGGCCCCTAGCTTTTGAAAGTCGACCACTCAAGGGAAAGGACTTACACAAACCCATTTATGAGAATTAAATGATGTAAATACTACATGCATTGAAGAAATGGAGTCCTTACTTAATAGGTAGGCACTTCAAGATCAAAACAGATCATGATAGTCTTAAATACTTCTTGGAACAAAGACTATCTTCAGAAGGACAACAAAAATGGGTAATCAAGATATTGGGCTATGATTTTGAAATCGTCTATAAAAATGGGAAGCAAAATGTTGTGACATATGCACTTTGAAGAAAGGATGAAGATGTTGAGGTCTTTCTCTATGCTATCTTGATCATCCAACCCAATTGGATAATAGAAGCAAGGGATGAATGGAAGAATGACAAAAAAGTGTGGACTCTCATTCAAAGGTTGCAGCAGGACTCTAGTGCATCAGATACATTTACATGGAAAAATGATTCACTATGGTACAAATATCAGTTATATTTATGTAAGAACTCCCAACTCAAACAAAAGGTATTATTGGAATTGCACACCTCTCCAGTAGGAGGGCACTCGGAATTTTTGAAAACCTACCATAGAGTCAAGAAGGATTTTTTTTGGGATGACCTTAAAACTGATGTTCAAAGGTTTGTGGCAGAATGTTTGGTTTGCCAACAAAATAAGGTGGAAGCAATTAAGACCCCAGGTATTTTACAACCATTATCCATCCCAAGTCAACGTTGGAAGGACGTTTCCATGGATTTCATCACAGGGTTACCAAATTTTGAAGGAAAAAGTGTCATCATGGTGATTGTTGATAGACTGACCAAGTACGCACACTTTTGTGCACTCTGATCCCTTCAAAGCTAGTACAGTTTCCATCACATTCATGGAGACATTTCAAATGCTACATGGTAGCCCAAAGATTATTGTAAGTGACATAGATCCCATCTTCACTGGACATTTTTGGACAAAATTATTTTCTTGTTTGCGTACTCAATTGGCTCATAGCTCATCCTATCATCCTCAATCTGATGGACAAAATGAGATATTGAACAAATGTCTGGAAGGATACCTTCATTGCTTTGTCTCTGATAAACAAACACAATGGTTCAAATGGTTACCCTTGGCAGAATGGTGGTATAACACTTCCTTTCATACTACAACAAAAATGACACCATTTATGGCGCTCTATGGATACCACCCTCCTTCCATTACTTCTTCTCTAAAATAAAATTCTAAGGTTCAAGCAGTGGAAGATCACATCAAGCATCAACAACAAGTTCTCCAAATCTTAAAGGACAACCTGACCATGGCAGAAAATCACATGAAACAACAAGCAAATCAAACATCGTAGTGAAAGAAGTTTTGAAGTAGGGGATTGGGTGTTTTTAAGACTACAACCATACAAACAGATGTCCCTCAAGCAATCCAAAAAGGATAATATATTATCAACAAAGTACTATGTCCCTTATAAGGTGTTGCAAAATATTGGTACTATGACATACAAATTGAAGTTCCCTGCATCTACACAAGTACACCCAGTTTTCCATGTTTCATGCTTAAAGAAGGTTATAGGCGACAAGATCCTAGTTCAAACTATATTGCTAGAACTCAAAGAGGAAGGAAAAATCATATTGGAGCCTGAAGACATGACTAGCACAAGAGTTTGCCAGATGAGGAATAGATCCATTTCAGAGTATCTCATTAAATGGAGGAAACTACCATTTGAAGATTCCACTTTGGAAGATGAGACTTTTATACAAAAGCATCCAGAGTTACTCAAGTGTTGCGGACAACACTTGTCTCAAGGGGAGGGGTATGTTAAGGCCTAATATTTTCTCATTACCCCTTAATTGGGGCATATTACATTAGTAATGTTATTTTATTTATGTCGTCTTTATTCCATTAGTTGTAATTATACCTCCTAGTCTCCTATATATACCAAGTAGACATTTTCATTTGGAATAATCTTGTAATTGTACATTTATGTGGGAATAAGGAGGTTTCCCCCTCGAAGAGGCTTATTATTTGAATTTCTCTCCTTTTGAAGGCATTGAGTACTTATTTTGAGGTTTTTCCATTCTATATTGATATTTGGTTCTTAACATCATATGTCTAAGGTGTACTGTCAGATCAACCTTTGTGTGGATATCAACCAATACTAGAACACAAATGAAAGTGTCCTTGTAACTACCCATGGCTCTGGACTCCTCATGTGTATGTACATGACCAACTGTCTCAGAACTACCAATGAATGGGGGCCCCTATGACACCCTAACATCCTCCAACAATGTAACCAAGGAACATGTTTGACTCTCTGAAGAGATAGATATGGTGTATCTATGACCAATCTCCTCAAGGAGCTCCTCCAATATGGACTCTTGTTCTTGAAGGGTTGTCTTGGTGACTTCCAAGAATCCTCATGTGCTCACCAACTCATGAGTGAGTTGGTCCACCTCCAAATCATCATCCCTAGGGCCCCTATGATACATCTTACCATCCCCTGGTAGGTAATATCTATCCATCAACAATTGTTGGTAGTCATCCCTCATCATGGTCAGTCTCTCCCTGAGAGTATGAAAGTCATCCATGGAAATTCCCCCATTTGATCTATCATGTGCCATTCATGCCATCTAAAAATAATATTCCACCAATGCATGTGTGTCCTTGATGCATCTAGTGGCTTCCATGATCATGTCCTCACTGACTCTCAATTTTACTTCCAAGTGTCACAAATCCTGATCATAGTCCTAGTGAGGTGCTACCTCATGCCCCTCACTGCTAATGTCAACCATGGAATCTCCACAAAATATAATGCACTGAACTTCCCACTGTCTACTATGCCATTGGGTCGGGGGACCTCTTGTATGCCACTGTCCACCATCACCAACTGCTACCTCTATCTGAATCACAATGTATCCTATATGGGAAGATGTATCCTCCTATGCACTCACCCTGCTACTATCATCTATGCTCGTATCCCATAAAAATGTGTCGAGACACATGCTATGGTCATCCCGACCAATAAGGAGTGCATCCTCATCATTGCAGACCGGTCTCAGAAGTAAGTGTCCCATCAAATGTTTAGTCTCCACAACCTTATCAAACAATGGAGTATCCAAAAGGGGTGACTCATTCTTCTCATATTGATAGGTATGTGTAAGTTCCACTATCTCCAAGTCATGTCTCTCCTCCTGGGTCTCTAAATCCATATTCCCCTAGTGTACAATCCTCCCACAAGGATCCTCTACCATATCATAAATTCCATTTATATCCTCATGTGCTGTGTCCATCACAGGTGTCTAAGAAGATTAAAAATGTTTCACGATCATCATATAAAGATTATCCTCCTCCATGCTTGACTCCATGAAATCCATTTCTACACCCAAAAGTAGGTCATCCAACCTCCTAGTATCATCATATCTCAGTGTTAACACATGTGAATCCTCACATGTGTCACCACTGTGATGAAGTGTTGAATCCTCAACACTACCTGATGGGAAAGATAAGTAACATGTTCTATCATCCTATCCATCCATCTGTCCCTCAAATTCTCAAGAGTCACTAGCCTCATCAAACTACTCTAAATAGGAATCTATGGTTGCATCCTCATGCATCTCCTCATCCACATTGTCATAGTGCACCTCAATAATGTGCACCTTCCATTTACCCCTGCATCTGTGATTTGGTTCCCAAGGCACTTTGCAACTGTAATAAATCTGTTTTTCCTCTGTTATGTTGCTCCAATAATAGATTTATTCCATCTTTTTGGCCCAATGTGTAACTTCATCTTTTCGCCACCTATGATTTTTTATGGATACAAACTGTTGGAATGTTACGTGATCCTTGAATGTCTCACTAACAATGTAATATTCCTTATCACAATATATCATATCCTTTACAAAATATGAAAACTCCATCTCTCCTCTAGATCATCAATGTATATCACATGATTGTGACGGAAATTCGTTATCATACCATTGTAATGTTACCAACCAGATATGATTGGAACATTGAGTTTTTGTTGTGTTTTATGTGTTTTCTGGTTGTGGCCTTCCATCAAACACTTTGCAGATTTGTCCTCGTGATTTGCACTAAGTTTTAATATTATGGTCTATTTTTGTTTTCGAAACAAGTGAATGATGTATATATAGCAAAGGCATATACTCAACAAGGTGCAAGATCAACAACACAAGAGAAAACCACAAATACCTCAGATCTGATTTATTATTCATATATAGATGACCTCATACAAAATGGAGCAGATCTGTAATACATATAATAGAATGGAGTGTGTGGATGATTATGCCTCCAAGATACACAAGAAAGATGAAGATCTAGGCTTCCAAAATCCTCTCCAAGATGAATACCAAGTAACACTATAGTCCAACTAATACCCTCTTTTGTAGGTGATTCCCTCTCTGGAACAATGCAAACTTCTTGGATGGAATAGAAGAAGGTAAGTACGACCTTCTATATTATGGCCTCGAATCTTTGCAAAAATCTACGAGATGGTATCTTTGGTGATGGCAAGATAAAACTTCAATGGATAGTGCACCCTACAAAAGAGGAAACCATCCTCCTAAATGGATTGAATAAACCACTCAACCATTGAACAAAAAAGGTGCCATGGTGTTAGCTAACACCTATGAAGTGATATATCTCTTAGATCCAGTGTCTACAACTATCCATGAGCTTCTCTCTAAGGGAAAATGCACCCTAGCGCTGTACAAATGCTCCTGGAACTTAATAGTAACCAATGTAGAATGGTGAGGGACAAATCTCCCACCTCCTTGGCCAATCTTGGAACAATAAAGGTGGGATCTTTCACCACTAAGATGATCTATAGGGTTTGTCCAGTCAAAACCCTCAAAACCTCCCAAGTGCAGGGGCTCTCTAGCAAGAAGACATACATAAAAACGATAAACAACATAATGAGAGAATAGATGACCGTATGTCTCTTTTATACCCCATGTTCACCTTTTCTTCTCTAAGTTAATTTTACTTTATTTTATTTTATTATTTCTTAATTAATTAACCATTTTACCTCCAAAAATAGATTTATCCATCTTCATGGCTTCTTAGGCCACTAAAAATCACTTCTCATAATCTTATCCTATAGTTATATTCCTCTTGATTCCTATGAGCTACTACACTAAGATGTTCCTCCAAGTATTATGCCCAATATGGCCTACTTAGTGAATTTAATTAAAATATAACCCAAAATAACTCAAAATTATGGAAATCGTCAGAATGCAAGGGAACCAAAGCCAAGTTGTGAGGAATGGATCTTGATGATGAAATATGATGAACAATGCAAATAGGGCCCAATGAAACCCATAAATATCTCATATACTCACTATCACACCCATCTGGATACTTCGGTCAACATAACACTTTGTAATATAATGATGTCCAAAAGTGGGGACATTACATGATCCCAAGGACAATGCTCATTAAATGGTGATGATACCAATGCCACATGGTGATAATACTAATGTAGCATATAGAATCCACTCAAATGATCAAACTAAAGTGAAAACTAAAGAGAATATTCTCCTTAGAGAAATATTATTCCTAAAATATAGGAGATTGTATAATGACTAATAAACATAGGAAAAACCTTAGGAAAAATAAGTCATAGGTGTTTGTGAATTAACTCCAACACCCCCTCTGAACATCACTATGGTGAAAATAAATAATGGGTCCCAACAATGAGGCCATGTTAGGTACTCGAATACAAAATATACACTGAGATAAAGCAAGGAAAGAGGGAAAACCTCATGGGAAAAACTCCCCCTCAAGGTACAATTTATTTAAAAAGAAGAAATAATAGGTTCTAGGAAACTGTGTCCTTCACTCCAAGACGACTGTGAAGAGAATGAAATTTCTTATCATTGAAGGTCTTTGCGAATATGTTTGTAGTCTGTTCTAGTGAAGGATACAACTACAGGTCAATGATCCCCTCATATACTAATTCCCGAATGTAGTGCATGTGGATGTCGATGTGCTTTGTTAGCTTCCTCTGAACTGGATCTTTGTAGAAATTCAAAGTGATCTAGTTGTCACACCATATGACGATCGACCGATGAAACTGAATGTCCCACTCAGTGAGAAAATGTTGTATCCACATAGCCTGAATGATTATGTCAACTACCCCTCTGTACTCTTCCTTGACTTAATATAGAGGATTAACGTCTTGCTTCTTTCTCTACCGATAGATAGGCCCACAACCAAGACTGAGTGAGTAACCATATGTCAACTTGTGATCAATGCTATTTCCAACCCAGTTAGAATCAGTGAACCCAATGAGATCCAATTTTGAGTCTGTTGGAAAATGAATCCCAAAGGTGATGGTTCCCTGTACGTATAGAAGGATACACTTTGCATCCTTCCAATGTAGCTCATTCCTATGTAGGATACACTACATAGGAGAGGTATGGTATGGAGTGCTTCAGATATAACAAGCTCCCCACTAGCTCTCTATACAACTTGTTTCCAACCCGTGGAGTGTCCCCACCATCCTCAACTTTGACTCCCGATAGAAAGGAATTGGAGAAGACTTTTGGTTTGTCATGTGAAATCTCTCAAGGATATCTTATGTATACTTGGCCTGAGACATTTTTGTGTGTGATGCGTCCTGACTGATCTCGAGTCAAAGGAAGAAGTGTAGTGGACCCATGTCTATCATCAAGAATCTGTCATGCAAAATCTTCTTAACTACATCAATCCTTGAATTCAACCAACCAATGATCAACAAATCATCAACATACAAAACTAAGTAGAAGTGAATCAACCATCCTAAGAATGTAAACATATGGTTTGGATTTACAATCTGTAAATTTCTGTGACAATAGGTAGGATTCCATCTTGGCATACCATGCCCTTGGAGCATGCTTGAGGCCATAACAATATTTCTTCAGTCGACAGAGAAAAGATGAATCCTACACAAATCTTTGGGGATTCTCCATATAGATCTCCTAAGAGAGATCATTGTGAAGAAATACATTCTTCATGTCCATCTGATGGGCTTCCAATCCCTTGGTTTCCGCAATGGGAAGTGCCAAACTTATGGAATCCATATTCTCTATTGGAGCAAAGGTCTCATCATAGTCAATGTCATGCACCTATTGAAAGCCTTTGGCAGCTAACTTGGCTTTTTATCTTCTATTCTATCCATATGATGCACTCTTACACCTAAAAAGTTTCCTTCTTAAAGGAAGGGGAACTAGATGACAAGTCTTGTTATCGAGGAGGGAGTTGTAGTCCTCCTACATGGTGGATTCCCAAAATATATTTCCAGTAGCCTCGCCATAAGAATGTGGATCTCAATACTAAACTAAGAAAATATGCCTAGGTTGAAATGGTTTAGTGGCAGTGAGTGAAAGAGTATGTTCCTCGAAATAAGATCGAGTTATCCTAGTATCAGTTGGATCCCCAACAATATTCCCTTCATATTGAAGAGTATGTTGAGCCCACTTGGGCCTCGACAATGACTCTACATCTGCATTTGCATGCACTGAATCTGCTTCTAACTATACTAAATCTTTATATAGATCATCTAAATCCTCTGAATCATAACTCTCATCTGAAGAAGAGTCAGCATGTGCATTCTCATCATCTTTGACAGGTGGAATAACAAAGGTGTCTACATGCAGTTGTTGAGGTACACGAGAAAGACTTTCCTCAAATTGTACACTTCTCTCAATGATGAGTCGGTTCGAGTAAATATAAATAATTTTATATCCCTTCACACCTTCGGGGTATCCAACAAAGATAAACTACTTTCTCTGTGGATCAAGTGCCTTCCTCTTTTAAGAGGGAATCTTGACCCATGCATGTGAACTGAAAATAAGAAAGTGGGTCACCTCCAATTTGAGGTCACTCCAAGCCTCATAGGGGGTCTTATCCTTGACATATCTATGGGGAGATATATTTTAGATTTAGGTTGAAAAATTAAGTGCTTCAACCCATAATATCTATGGAAGTGACTTTGCATGTAGCATGTAAGATGCCATCTCTTTTGGAGATCGATTTTTCTGCTCAACAACTCCATTTTGTTGCAGAGTATAGGGAACTATGTGTTGCAACTGAATCCCTTCCTCATGAAAAATATTCTAGATATCATGGTTGACATACTCTACCCCATTATCAGTTGGAGGATTTTCATTTTCTTTCCTAACTGTGTCTAAACCATAGCTTTGAATTTTTTGTGCTGTTGAAAGACCTCTCTTTTTTTCTTGAGAAAATAAATCCATGTGAAACGTGAGAAATCATAAAAAAAAAATGAGCAGATACCTTGATTTTCTTATTAATGGATGTGGAAAAGGGCCCATGAGGTCACTATGTATCAAATCTAAAGGAGAGGAATCTCCTTGAGTCTTTCCTTTGTCAAATTTTTCTTGAGGGTGTTTTCCAAGAACATATCTCTTACAAATTCCTTTGGATAAATGCATGTCTGGTAGACCATCAACCAATACATGCTTTATAAGTTGTTGAATATATCTGAAATTTAAATGTTTGAACCTTTCATGCCATATCCTACTGCTTTCATCAGCATGGGTAAGAATTAAAGAAGAATATGGTTCAATAAATTCAAAAAATGTGTAAAGCCTAGATTGATGATTTACCTCACTAGTAGAAGCCCTGGAATTGGTTTTCATGTCATATATATCTGGTGCATCATGTGTGAATATGATTTTACTTCCGGTTCCATAATTTTTCATCTGATACACGGAGATAAGATTGAAGGAAACTTTGCGAAAATGATGCACATTCTCAAAGGTTTCATTGGTGAGTTCAATCCTTCCTTTGTCAATGACCTCGATTGGAGAGTTGCACCCCATCAAAATAGGAGGACCTTTGCATGCATCCAAAGAAGAATAGACCTATTTTTTTCATCCATGTGGTGTGATTCTCCTAAATATACGATCTAATCATTGGGATAGGAGTTGATGGAAATCAAGGAATGGCTAGAATTTCCTCTCTTGGGATTCTGATCTTTTGGATTCTTCTTCTCTGCACCCTCGGGGATGCGATATACAAGGTTATTTTGTTGAAGTATTTGAGTCATTAGATATATCTATTTCTTCATACATGCATATTCTGGACGGAATCCTTTATGGAAATATGTGCATCTCTCTCCTTTTCTTCCCTTTGGAATTTTGGATACAGAGCAATCGTTGAATGGTTTTGAGTACCCTTCATTCTTTGGATTTGCATGAGATTTACTTTTGTCTTTATTTTTATATTTTTGAAATTGATGACCACTGCCATATTGCACAGTATGTGCATGCACCTTTGGGCCTTTGATTTTTCCCATGTTGATGAGCTTGGTTTGCTCTTGTGTCAAATATTCGATAAATTTTTCAAGAGAAGGCATCTTCGAGGTGGCTCCAGAGGAGAATCTGAATGAATGGAACATGGATACAGAAACTGAGAATTCAAGACCAATATTGGATAGAATGGTAAAATCCATTTGTTTCTCCTCTTTAGATTTATCAACCCCGCAAGCTTTGCATTGTGACAATACATCCTTATATTTTGCAAAGAAATATTGGAGATTGTCGAAGATTTTTAGATCCAATGTGAGAAATTCCACCTCGAGCATGTGTCCCCTTATCTCATACTATTTTACAAAGATCCCTTCCATGGTGGTCCATTCTTCATTGGGGGTTTTATAGTAATATATGTGAAAGAGGAGATTATGAGAAATGAGACTGCAATTTGTTTTGAATGCTTCATCCATTCGATTTAGATGCTTGGATTTTTCTATGGCTGATGTTGGTTTTGTCTCCGTGTTCATGGTTAAAATATGAAATCCTCTTCTTCAAATATGCATGACCATATTATCCTTCAATGCAAAGAAGTTGTAAGGTGTAAGAATGAATTCTTTTGGGAATTCCATTTTTCCGCTGTATTCAATCTTCGTTACCTGCAAAAATAATTTGGTGTGGCTTTTCCATAGCAGTCTGTCAGCTTTGATACCATGTAAATCTATTGAACCTACAAATAATATATCTAGCTTGGAATTGGCATACATGGTGGTAGATAAAATAGAAGAAAAGAGAAACAAGAGAGAAAGAATGGAAGAATTCTCATTAACCAAATGAATGAATGATAATTTACACATGATATACTCTGTATAACTCAACCAATGCACACTATAGGAGAATCCAATGCTCCATAGTGGTGGTATAGAGTTATTTGGACACACACTAGCAGTTACGGGAGTAAACTGCTACCTAGTCTAGTCTCTTGAGCAGTTACGGGAGTGAACTGCCACCTAGCTTAGTTAACTAGTCTATCATTCTTGAGTTAACTGACTGAAACATAGTGAAGTGAGGAGTAGATCAGGGAATCATGGGTAATGCGCTAGTATGGTGATGATCCCAAGGAAAATGTGCATTAGATGGTGATGACCCCAATGCTGCATGGGGATAGTCCCAATGTAGCATCTAGACACCACTCAACTGATCAAACTGAAGTGAAAACGAAAGAGAATATTCTTCTTAGAGGAATATTCTTCCTAAAATATAGGAGACTGAATAATTACTAATAAACATAGGAAAAACCTTAGTAAAAATAAATTTTAACTGTGTGTGAAGTAACTCCAACAAAAATCACATAAAGTACTAGTCAAGCTTATTTCTCTTTCAAAAATATTTGTATTTATATAATATATATATATATAAATGTATAAATTAACCAAATATATCAAGGCTAATCAATATATCTCTAAATAACCACTCCTTGGATATTACCACCTAGAAATATTTAACAACTCCTCTAATCATATGTTCTTTAGTGTTTGGACCGACGAGTTGCGATCTTAACGTGTGAGTATTAGTGGACTATCGTAGTGTCACCTTATGTGGTTGTCTTGATAAGCATATTAATTCCTAGAAAAGATTTATTTCTCTTACTTGTGGGTGTGAGTTTTCGTTGAAGGGAAATCTTGGTATTCCATCGACCCCATGTAATTGTGGTTGTAGTAATATATGTTAATGTCATTTTTTTTTTCATGTATATATATATATATATATATATATTATTCATATAAATATATCCTCGATTGATCAATTTTATATGTTGCAATAGTCCCTAATCAATATTAAATTAAATTAATTTAGATCTCTCAAAGATTTGGTTTTAGTGGTAAATATTTTAAATAGAAAAGTGAACCAATTATTGATTGAACCTAAACTTTAGTAGAATTTATCCAACGAAGGTTTCAATAATTTTTTTTATTATTATTCTACCATATTAAGAGATTTGTTGTGAGTAATTATATAACATAAAATGGAATAAGGAAATGTAATTTAATTGTACAATTAAAGTTGACTTTTCTTAATTGGTCAACTTTGATCAAATTTTGTTCTTACCCTTATAATGTTGAATAAGGGATAATTTCTTGAAGGATATTAATATAATAAGAGTTTAACTATGGACTTAAGAGTAGACCTAGAAGTAGTGGTTAAGGTATTAAATTGATAACAAATGGATATTAAATTTATTCTCTTTAAAATCATAGTATGATCTTATTGGATTACTAAGAGGGGGGGTGAATCAATAATAGAGCAATCTAATCATTTTTAACCATACAATGCAAGTGTTATATCAATGTAGCATTATAATCCGATATTTGTAGAGTAAATAAACAATGAAAAATGAACAATCATACACATACACAGTACACCAGTGGTTTTAGGTGGAAACCCAAAGCGAGAGAAAACCACATAACTCTTTTTCTTATATGTCTTGAAGAATTACATTCGTTGGAAGCACAAAATTCCTTTGTTTTCTAGCTACAACTGAAAGGAGGCTCTGCCCCCCTATTTTCTCAGGCTACAACCTGAGTGAAGCTCCAACTCCCCAATTCTCTCGATAGAACTAGAAGGAGTCTACAACCCTCTATGTTCTCCAACTACAACTGGAAGGTGGCTACAACCACATGTCCTTTCCCCATCCAACCGCCCTGACATATAAGTAGAATTATGGAACCACTGTCACACTATCACTGTGAGATATACTATTGTAAACATTTATCAGTAAACCTGCACCAAACAACCTGTACGAATAATGTGAACCATGTATCAATCATGCATCAACCTTTACCTCAACCTGTAATCAACTTGTACCATAAACAAGTGCATCAAACATGCACCAACCTATACCAAACAACTTGTGATCAACTTGTACCATAAACAAGGGAATCAACCATGCACCAAACTATACCTCAACATGCAAACCTTCCTTAACTTTAACAACAAGAGACTATCATTTTCATCAAACTTTACTTTAGTCTCACATGACTAGTTTTGGATTAGTCAACAACCCTAACCTATAATGAATAAAGATCCAAAAATAGTACACATTGTTCTTTAGTGTGTTTTATGCAATTCCTCTAGGTTTCACTACTTGGAACCTCTCTGAAAAGGAATTATAGAAAAAATGTCATACCTTGTTGAATTTTGGATTATTCTAGAGAGAGAACTTGTAGAGTGTGCCCCACACTGAATATTTATTGTATGGATATGAAAATTTTACACATAATACTACATATTTTATGCTAACCAACACATTTGGTCTTACTGAATTTGGATCTGTTATGAACAAGTTATGATATTTTTACCTGAAACACATGTTTTAGACTAGTTTCACGACTAGCCACAAACCCTATTTTCCACGAAGTGTAACTCCATAAATAGAATGACCCACAAGATGAAATTCGTACCACAACTACTTGGATATGTTTTCTGAATGGCCTCTCAATTTTCTAGTTTCAATCATTCTAGAAAACAGTTTGTTGTGAAAATGGTGAGATGACCTGTAAATAACATACCTTAGAAAGCATCATCAAACAAATTTATCCGCCCTTGAATTTCAACGTTCTTTACTTCACCTTCCCTCTAAAATTCATCTTAGATATCATTTGGTTACCTCATTCACCTATAGATATTAAATATTCTCAAGTTTGATTAAAATGAGAGAGCCTTGCCTCCTATTTATACTCTCCAAGTAGCTTCCTTAGAACCATCTTCTAGGCCACTTTGTCCACATAGTCACCTATGTCCAACTTTGCCCAAATTGCCACTTTTCCACGTATCCAATAGCCACTTGAACACTTAACCCATTTTCCTCATTTTAGGTTTAACCTTCTTATAACAATTTTACATAATTAGAAAATTTTCCATTTACTTTATTATTTAAATAATCCTCCTTGACTTTGTCACTTCACTTTATTATTTAAATGATCCTCTTTGATTTTGTCACTTCACTTTATTATTTAAATAATCCTCTTTCACTTTGTCACTTCACTTTATTATTTAAATAATCCTATTTGACTTTGCCACTTCACTTTATTATTTAAATAATTTCTTCTTTTCAAGAACTTTGACTTCTTTGACCTTTTGGGGTTTCAAATCAATCATATGATGGTCCTTCAACTTCGTAAGGCCATAACTCTCAAACCGTGAAGAGTTATGTGACATTCCACATACCACCAAAAATGGCATGCCATGTACTATCCATCTAGAATAGTCTTACCTTCAAATATATCAAAACTCATACCATTATAAATCAAACAAACTTGGGTCCATTACCCAAATATTTTTTCTACTGAAATTTCTTCAAGGGTTGACATCAATGACAACCAACCCAATTAATAAACATATATGATGTTATTATATTTTCATGTTTAGTTGTTGTGATATTGTATGGTTGACATGTTTGGTCATTATAAAATTATATTGACCTTATTACATTGGATAGAATACACATTTTGTTAATTAATCGTCCTTGTATTATCACTATGGTAATATTATTTTCAAAATATATATATATAGAACAAAAAAAAACATTTACCTACACTATTACGATGAAATTGCTTACCTTAAGTGTGGAGCTGTTACATATGGTATCAGAGAGGGTTCATCGCTCATAAAAGGACTTGTGACTCTTTCCACCATGTTAAATTAAATGATTGAAGATGTATCGCTAATAAGTTCTGAAATTGTCCAAGAAGGTAATCATGGTTAGAGGAAACAGGGGAAGTAGATGTTGTGGTGTGGTAGGAAGAAGCATGCTTCCTTCGAGAGTATCCATGATAGAGGGATATAAACCTTAGAGAGATGAGAAGACTATTGAGCAGTATAAGTTTGTAGTGGGGGATGTGGCAGGTATGATGAATTTCTTCCATAGGATGTCATAGGAATTGATCAACCACCTGGATCGAGATAAGGGAATAACATCTATTCCCAATGAGGTTAGTATTATAATATTCATAGAACTTGAGAAAGTTAAATTTCTCAAGTTTAGGGGTGCCACAGATGATTTAGCTACTAAGGCATGGTTGGAGAACATGGTGATGTGATTTGGACTTCCTGATTACACCTCCAACACGAAATTCCACATGGCGGTATTTCAACTGAAAGTGAGTGCTCTACTTTGGTGGAAGACACTCCTACCCCAACTAGTTAACCAAGAGTGTTCATTTTATTTCAGTTAGAGACACTTACAATGTCATTGATGTGGCACATGTGTTTGTAAGTGAGGTCATCTGTTTGCACGGGATACTGAAGAAGATCTTTTCAGATAGGGACTCCATATTCACTTCTAGGTTTTGGACAAGTTTGCAGTCAGCGTTGGGGACTCAGTTGAACTTAAGCACATCTTATCATCCAAAAGCAGATGGGAAAACCGAGAGAGTAAATCAGGTTATGGAAGACATGCTTAGGATGTATGTTATGGATAATCAAACCCATTGGGAGAAGTACCTACCTTTGGTAGACTTTGCCTACAATAAAAGTTTTCATAGCTCCATTAGAATGTCACTCTACGAAGCTATGTATGAAAGGCCATGCAGAACATCATTGAGTTGGGAACGATTAGAATAGTGAGTGACAGTTGTGCCAGAATTGATTCAAGAGATGGAGGAATAGGTGATACACATTAGGCAAAGACTAAAGAAAGTACAGGATAGATAGAAAAGTTATGCTGATGCACATAGGTCTAACCGAACTTATAAAGTGGGAGATCAGGTTTTCATTCATATTAGACCCAATAAGAGTACCATTCGGTTCGGGAAGGGGACAAAGTTGTCACCTCGATTTATAGGACCATTCAAAATCCAAGAGAAAATTGGACCCATTGCCTATCGTCTTGTACTACCACCCCACTTGCATAAAACTCATAATGTTTTTCATGTATCTGTTCTATGTCATTATTTTGCTGACAAGTCACATAAACTAAATTGGAAGGAATTGCAGGTATCGGATGTGGGAACCCTCACGGTAGAACCGTTACGCATATTGGACCGTAGAGTCTGACAGCTCAGGAACCTTTTGGTAGACCAAGTTAAGGTCCATTCAGACAAGTTTAGTCTAGGATCTGTTGCTTGGGAGGATGCCAAGACATTACAACGAGATTATCCCTCACTTTTTTTACCACCTCGAGAATATGTTTCTCGAAGGTTGGGTGTATGTAACACCACCTTTTGATTTAGACAACTAGGATTACCTGAGGCCTATTTACCTTTATTTTCTATTCATAGTGAAACTATTAATGATACACTTGAACTTTTAAGATGCGTGAAACTTTATGAATGTTTAAGTGTTATTTGAATGATGATGAGTATGATCCGATCTATTATGGGAATGTAAATTCTATGAATTTTTAAATATTATTTGAATGATAATGGATATGATGCGATCTATTTTGCGAATGTAAATTCTATGAATGTTTGAATATTATTTGAATGATGATGGATATGATGAGATCTATTATGAGAATGTAAATTCTATG